>JAOTRI020123546.1:0-32412 GCA_028564885.2 Zoanthus sanctaehelenae
GTTTTGGCCGGTTGAGAAAAAACAGAACATCGCGTACCGGCCGGTTTTGGCCAGTTCAGTGTCTTCATTGTTGTTATATTGTGATTTTTTAAACAAATTTCACGACATTACGCGGAAATAAGCAAAATGCACGATATTACGCGATTTTAGGTCAATTTCACGAAATCGCATAATCGTGAAATGTCAGAAGCCCTGTGAGATATAGTGATACAGAAGTGTTTTAGCATTCTTTCAGTTTATGGATCGAGCTACAGCCATTTCTTTGTGCCAATCTTGCCCCAACATATTTTCCGCCTTTTGCAAGACCCAAGTGCATTCTGGGAAGCCCAAAAATTTTTGACAAGGACAGACAATGTTTCCTGCACTAATCACTTTTTTTACTAAATGTAGAGCCTCCACAGAGTTCTGCCAAAATTTTATGCTTACAGTGTTCTTCAGTCATCAAAACTTCCAAAAAATGTTTGGCAGCTCAGTGAATTTGCCTCTTCGATATTTAAAGCCAACTTCTTTTGGCACTTGTGGAAACCCACCTAGTGGGTAAATGCCGTAAAAGTCGCTAAAAAGTGTGACACCTCGTTGATTTCTTTCAGCAAGTAACCTCAAATGCTACCTTCAAGCTTCATGATGCTATCCAGTAGTGATAAGAGCCAAAAAAGGCTCGAAAATGAGCAAAAAATCCACTCATACCGGCTGCTACATCAACAAGACACTTCAACGGCAGCATCACCTCATAAACTGAAAACACGATCCTGGGTACTACACAATGTGGGATGTTTCCATGGCAATGCCTAATATGGATAAGAGAAAGCCAATTGATTGTTTTCATATAAAAAATCTTTCAAAATCGCCAAACCTCCCAATAGTCAAAGGGTTAAGATACTTTTTGGCAAATGCTCTTTATAGCTAAATAAAAAATTCATGTCAAGTGGATTTTGCTTTGCTTTGGCTATTCGCCAAAACTTTTTAAGCAAGTTCAAATGACATGTTCAAAAACAATTTTAAAATATTAGCGTATCATGAATATTTCTCTAATTGACTTAATTTACCCTGTATTATAATTAAGAAAAGATTTTTTATCAAACTTTACTATATAAGGAATGTTTTAATTGTTAACTATTTTAAAACATCTGTCTCATGTTCAGTGAAGCGTGATTTTAAAAAAGCAAGTGGTCAAGAAAGTTCAAAGATCAAAGTCGTATTCCATTATCAATCAAAACTTCCATAATGTTCAATAAATTATATTCACTTCTTTTAGTTATTCTTTGTGAATGAAAGAAAAATAGTAGCCATGGCAATATTGATTTACTGCATAAAAAGTTTCCTATAATTAAATTGCCAAAACTGAATTAACTAGGTATTGCGCTTGGCCGTACGTCACACATTAAATGAAAGAGTGGTAGTCTCACAGATCAACAGTGGATTTTTAAGCTTATAGTCGTTTTTAAATGCTCAAGAAAGAGTTTAAAAAAACTGTGACGGGATTGATCACCAGTATCGTGCACACAGCCGATAATTATTAATAAATTAGCATGATCAAAATCTAGGTGTCTGAGATGAACAGATTCAGAAATGTTAAATAAACTTAATAATCTCCTTGCAGCAAAAACTATAATGTATTATATATTCTAAATAGAAAAACTTCACTCCTAAGCTTTTAAATGAAATAAACTTTTAGATGTTTATAAATTATCTGGAAAAGGGAGTGCAAGTTTAAAAGTAAAATTGTAGGATTTATAGTAAGTAAGAATCAAAATTAAAATATTTTTCTGGAAAATTTATCAACAGTATAACACTTTCTTTTTAGAAATGAAATGAATTTATTAATCATTCAGTAAAAATGATGCTATCTTTCAAATCAGTTTCATTGATGACTATTCTTCACTTTGAACTACTGTACACAAGGTATTCTATTACTGGTTTGTGTAAATAATCTACTATCTAGATCATAATAATAATATTATAGTTCATAGGTCTAACAATGCATCACCTGCAGTACATCGACAAAGCTAGATTATCAACACTGAACTAATAACACAAATTAGTGAAGAAGGATGAGGAAATTAAGAGACATTTTTTAGCTAGTCGGTTATAAAGTTTTCTTTTTCTTTTTCTTAAAATTAAATCAAATCTTAGATATTATATAGTTTAGTGAAGTTAGAAAAACATACTGCGGCCTGCGCAGTTACATGGGTGCAACCAACAATCTTAGCGCCTTCCAATGGTTTGTCATTACAGTTTCTCTTTCGAAGAAGCATTAGACCTGGCATTTCTGAAATAGTATAAGAAAAGAAACAAATTAATTTGCGATAAACCACAAATCAAATTAAATAAAACCTGGGAATAAAATAATTATACTGAATAATCCTTCCACCGTCTAAATCCAATCACCTGCAAACAAGAATTGACAAAACAAGAATCTTTCTAATACTGTAGTATTCTATACCTGTCTAGTAACAATCGGGGATACAGTTATATAGATAGGACCCTACGCGCGCTCTGGCCCTTTGAGAACACTCGAGAAAGTGTCGCCTGCGGCTCCTGTTTTTTACATTTCCCTCGTGTTCTCAAATAGCCATCGTGTTTTATCACAGTCTAAAACACGGCTTAGGCTTCTTTATTTGTTAATTAAGTTAATTAAGGGGCAATGCAGGGATTACATGAGTGGCGCTCAGTATGGATCTCGGAATCTAGTTTGCAGGCGCTATAGAAGAGTTATGAAATAACTATAAAAAAATGCTACGGAGTTGCGTGTAAGGATACGTTGGTCAACTAATCTCAACCAAATTTCACAAGTGTAGACAGCACAAATGTATTATTTGTTTTGTTTTGTAGTTTTGTTTAGAACATTTAGGAACCTAGTAGGTTCCAAGGAGTAGAGATAATAGGACTTGAGGTCCCTTGAAATAATCTTACTCCAGGGCCTACGGTTTAACGTTCTTATCCGAGAAGACGCGAAAGTCTAATCATTTGCAGATGTTAGAGCGAAGTCAGCATATTCTGAGTGTTGGTCCGGCTGGGAATCGAACCCGAGACCTCCCACACAGCAGACTGGCGCCTTAACAACTGGGCTAACCAGGCGGTGGTATTTTTGTTTTAGTAAAATCCAACTAGTAGGCTATTATCAATGCTGCGTAGCCTACTAGTAGCGAAAAGTGCCGGCCAAAACAATGGCGGCTGAATCGCGTTTTGCTGAAGTTTCGGATGAGTATTTGAGCTCATTATTAGATAAATCTATACCAAATCTGGAAAGAAGTCAACTATTTATGGAGTAAAGATATCGGTAGGAATACACAAAATAAATTTCAACTGTTGACAAATGTCACCGTACATTTGACTCCTTTGCAACTACTATTTTTATCGTCTTTTTGACAAACTAAAATAACTATTTTTTACAGAATATTGTTCAAGCCAAACAAGGTTTGAAATTCCGATGGAAGAGATGAAGAAATTAGAGCTAAATGACTGGCTGAAAGTTTTTTTTTTGCCCCAGTGAAGCAAAAAGACGCAAAAGATTTCAAAGTTTCGTCTAGCGAGTACGCCTGGCCGTATTTGTAATGTTTTGACGCAAAAATAAAATTAAAGTCTAGCTTTAACTAGCGAAAGATGTTTTGTCCTCGATACTTTTTTGACCAACTAGTTGGATTTTACTAAAACAATTATTCCTCTCGCCCTCATGGCCTCTGAGTTTTAATAGCCCATTCGGCCTTCGGCCTCATAGGCTATTGACTCAGAGCCCATTCGGGCTCGAGGAATAATTGTTAATTAGGAAAGGGGTATACAGCTGCTCCCGCCTTTCCTAAGATGTTCTCTATAGTGAGAACTATCCCTAGTATAAAGATTATTCGTAAGGCCCTATGTGCTAGGGTCGCTAGGACGACAGGTAACAGGTATTCGTAATAATGAAGAGGGTGATTATCAAGAGGATTTGGATAATGATGATGGTATTGGTAATGGTAAAGTGAAGATGGTAAAATCACGTCACGGAAAGCTCACATTTGACAATATAACAATCTTTGATTGGCTTCGAGATCGCCAATCTTTTTTACTTATTCTCTTTGTTTAAATCGATATAGAAAAGTTATCGATGACATAAAATGGAAAATAGATAATTTTCTACAACTTCTGTTGTTTTTTCCTTAAAATCCCAAATCTCGTTTTTGAACGGCTCGGATCAAGGACATCTCGAGGGAATTCGTTATATAAGTTGTTCATTAAGTTCAAGAGTGCATTTTCGCACTGACGAAGCTAAGGCAAAGGTTTGCCGAAACATGTTTGTACTCCGCGTAAAGATAAAAAGTGTTGGGTATTTTTTTAAAATATCTGTTAATTGCGGCAGTTGGCGGTGTTGATGATGGATGAGTTGTAACGATGGTGTCAACGGCAAAGTTGACGTTGAGGATAGCAACAATATCAATAAGAATGACATGGCCGAAGCTAGGAGTTTTCAGTAGGAGGGCAGTTTAGTCCACTGAAATGTTGATAATTAACGTAGTCTTAAATACTCCTCCATGCGCAGAGGTGTAAAGCACATTTAATTCCTATCAATTTCTACATCGCTCGGTTTTTAGTTTCCAGTTATTGATTTTTTTATTTTATCTCAAAATGCTACTGAAAAACTTCAGCACGTCCTTCGGGAAGTTAGTTCATCAATGCTCAACCAGCATTTGAAGTACATGTCTTCTAAGGCCGCCATCCCCGATTGAGTAAGTACAAAAGTACTGAATCGCTATCTTGAATATTTCTTGTCCAAACAAGTCAGAACTCAGTGTATTTTCGATCCCAAATGTTTGCACCATAAAACAAACCAATTACAACATTTGTAAATCTGGTATTAATAAATATAGCAATAGACTGAATTCCAATTTTATAAAATCCAACATAAAAACAGTCCGAAACTGCTTCAAGAAATCCAAACTCGCCAAACGTATCTAAAATTAAAAGGCAGGAAAACGGTTAGACGTGCGCCCAAAAGCCCGCCAAATTATATAACTTGAGTGTATACTCTGATAAAAGACAACTTTGTTTGGAGTAAAAGTTCAATAAAAATCATTTTGATTTATATAGGTAACTGTTTAAATTTTCTGAAGACTAATGGTATAAACAGTTAAAGGTATATGATTTTTTTCGTAACGGTGCACATGGGCAGTATGTTCTCTGATCGAAGTCTACATTTTCATTGAGCGAAGGTTGCTTATTGATTGGCTTTTTATTATTCTCGAAGTGTTAAGTAATCTTAACAGACGGCATTGAACAGGACGACAACGAGTTCAAGATCTAAATCAAGCCGCAAACTAAGCGAAAACAGCGCGATGCTACTTTCCCCGCGAAGAATTTAAGCGTATTTAGCTCATGTGGCTGTTCTCCGCAGACTTGGCGCTGTTATCGACAAAAATTATCCAACCACAGACGCCACTATTTGTTAAATGTCGAATTATGCATGCGTATTCAAGACAAAAGGTTATTTGCGCCAGCGCTGTGTCTGTTCAGTGTCCGCACAATGGACAAAAACTTCGTGCGAAAAGTGCGCGGCGAAAAAAGTATCAAACATGCTGCATGAAAAAACGCGCGAGTAGATAATAAATCTTGCATTCACCTCACCTCTCGTCCACGTATTGAAAGGTCTAATATTAGTAACTGATCGTGAACTTCTCAGTGTTTCTAATTCTGTAAATCATCTACTTGGGCTAGTACATTCGCATTTAAAGCTTCTTTTGCGAGGAAAGCAGCGTTTTCATTTCTTTTTAATGACTTGTAAGCTTACTTCAAGCTAGCATAAACAACAAAAGAGACGCATTGCAATATGTATGGCATAAACATATTATGTTATGGAGTGTAGTTGAATTTTAAGCGTTTTTTATCACAGCTTGACGAAACATTATACACGCGCTATTCTTTCTGTTGCCCTACTTGTTTTAAATTTGTAGTAGCAAAAGTAATATCGCATGCTTACAAGCGTAATGACATCGAAGGGTGAAAGCCACCGTGTGAGGAAGCCCGTCGACAGATGACGCGCTGACAAACGATGCAACATTTCATGCAACAATGCACGTAACAAAGCTGAAGTTGAATCGCGCTCTACTCAGGCAACATTGCGCCAAGCAAGTTTTCTTTTTTTAAAAGACTTCTTGTTGGAGGCCGTTTTGATTATTGTAACGTGTTGCATGGATAAGCACGCTGCGCAATCACAAGAAATGTTACGTGGTTTTGTTGCACCGTGTGTCCACCTCTGAAATATTTGTTGCGCGCAATGTTGCATGAAATGTTGGATCGTGTGTCCGTGCCCATAGAGTCACTTTTAAGACCCAGAGATTTTGTAAGAGCAAGTGGAAGACGAGTAGTGTGGCCTTATGCGCAACAGACCGCGATGAGTATAGATATAGTAAGGTGCAAGTTTAATAGTTTAGGGTTTTTCTCGTACTTTTCTTTACACCTAAATTGCTAACAGAATCTCTTAATACTTCTTTAAAAACACTTACGAAATAGCGATCAACAAACATATCTTAGACTTGGGCACTTTTAGAAAAGTGTTCCATCCGGATAAATATCTGGACTTCTGACAGTTAAATGTTTAAAATAAGGATTGTTTAAACTTATAAATTGGCACAATCGTTGAGATGGGCGGACAAAACATATTTAAGTTCCTGTTTAGTTTGTTGGTTATCTGATTTTTTATGTTTAATTTTGTGTCTTTTCAAAAGCAACTTCTGTTTGTGTTTTTTTTATCTTTCTTGCTATCTTTATTCTTTTACAAACTAAGTTGTTAGATTAAAAAAACTGTCATTTTCCTACGCGCGATGATGAAATAACAAACCCTTGATCCAAAACAAATCGCAGATGGCATTCTCATGTTAAATTTGGAGAATGAAATATTATTCGTTTACCAAGACAAGTAACCATTTGTTTAAGGTGACAGTTAGTTTGTCCACAGTCGGGTCTAAAAAACAGCGATAATTGGTTCAGTAATTTCGTTGTTACAACGGTAAAGTCTTTAGTGCCTGATAAAAAAGAAACGACAAGTTTTAATTTTAAGGTCACGTCTGGTTGTGGCTAGCAAAACAACAAAGACAATCAAAGGTGACAGAAAGATATCACTGACAAATTCTGTTTCCTTTGTTTTGTGGATAAGCAAGCTTTAATTCTTAACGTCATACAAAATATTAATTATCTTGCAATTGTTGTATGCATTAGAGCTTTTGTCTAATGTGGTTGACTATCCCGAAATAATGTAGTGGGTTTTATTCAAATATAAAAGGTTTCAATGATACATTGGAGATAAATTGTTCGGTGCCTTTTAGCAATTAACTAAAAAAGTCAAATTGACGCTAAACTTTTGTTTCGGAGAAGAGCAAATCATTTTGCTCTCAAGAAAGAATTCTTCAACAAAAACTTGTTGCCGAGAATTAGCAAACAGCAATTTTAAGCGGCTGTTTTTAAGACAAAGTGGTGAAAGTGCTAAAAATATTTTGATCTTCTTACTGCAAAATATATATGTTAAAAACACGTGCTCGGAACTTTAGCAATTATGATTGGGACACTCCGTTATCAAAAGAAATAAAAATGTTTTTAAAACGAAAGCCAAATAAACAGACATAATGAAACACTGTTTGATGAGATATAGATTTCTTTTGTAGTTGCCACAAAATACGTTTTCAATTACAACTCTTTTATTTAAAGCAATAAATTGCCTTTTCATCCAAAGTCTGTTACAATTAGGAAGTGTAACCTAGTTTCGCGATAGCGGATCATCATTGATTTCTTGTTGGTGTTTTTTCTTTCCCTATAAAAGGCTATACAATTACAACTTTTGTCCTTTAAAAAGTTAACATCGTCTTTAAGGTTTTAAAGTACGCCAAAAAAATCAAAGGTTTCCTTTTAATAATTTAATGGGAACCTACAATTTCAACCTTTTTTCTAACTTTGTCGTAATCCATAACGAAAAGCAGTTAACGTTATGATAAAGATAAATATCACATTACAACTATACAACAGAGCAACAGACTTTGAAGTGTTTACTCTGCTGCTGTGTTTTTGTAGAGCTGAATGAACAAACCTTAAAACTGTGCAATTTTTTTTCTCAAAATAAACCAGAAAAACTAGACAACACTTTCACTCTTTCAACTTACCATTTCTGCTAACCTCTGCTGCAGTGTCTGAACCCTCTAGACTTAAATTTACTGTTTTCAGTTTCTTTTGTTTGACAAGAAAAGCTTTGGGCATTGTGTTTGTACAGGCCCAGCGCTTTTTTGACACAACAAGTCTTAAGTGGGATGCTGTTGATCTGCGTAGCTTTCAATTCCGAAAAAGCAACTTTGTTTAAGTTATCTTCAAACCACGGAACGATATCAAAAAGCAAGAAATTGGGAGCTCATATACTGCCTATTCAGATGTTACAGTGTGCAACTGTACAGCAAAAACAACTCTAACTGTCCGTTAGGGCTTAAGATGGATTTATAGGCGAACGACTTGTGCCACGTGACACTGCTCGATAGACAATTGACATATAATAGTTACAAGTTTCTAAAGATTAACAAACACAGTAAAAAGTTCTCAAGCTTGTTGCACAATACGTAAATAAAGCCCAAACAAATTTAGTTAATCTGAAACTTAGTATGGTGAAAGAAAAAATTATATATAAAAATATTTTTTATTTGTAACCGTAACTAGAGGCGGGGCAATTGAACCATAAAAAGCCTTAAAAGCGAGAGAGTTAATGTTCCTTGGCTTTGTACATTGTTCAATTGTGTAAATCAAGACCACGTTAACTTAATTGAAACATTCTAAGTAAAACTTTCTTTCCGAACATAATTACTTCATATACTTTGTATATTGCATCCGTTTTCCGGAATGCGTATAACGAATTATTTAAGAGATTTTGCTGGAGACAGGAATTGCATTAAAGCTAAATGTCAAAAATCAAGCGGTTTTTCGCTTTCTCGAAGCCGCTATTACTTTTAACAAGTTATTTTAAAAAAAATCTTTCCACATTTATTGCGTTGTAACTGACTAGGTATAAAAATGATACGTATTAAACGTGATTTCCTCATCTTTGTGTACGCAAAATTGTAATAGAACTTCTTGAAAGTTTGATTTTTAAAACTCTAGCAGCAAAATTCTAGTTCTTAAAGAAACACAAACGATTTATTCGGAATTAGTTTGATTGCTAAGTATTAAAATTTATACATATTCTGGGCAACTGCATATTCATAGTTTATTTTCTAACGGAAAAGCAAATTCAATCTTTGATGTCAATATATTACAAATGTAGATAGAAGATTATTTTGTTCGCTGAAGCGCTGAAGCGAGTGTGGCGTCACATGCGATTCCCTTGAACAAACTTTGCAAGACAATAACTCCTTTTATTCAAAATAAATTACGCCAGCACTTGTTTTAATTGAAAATTGTGAATTGAATCTTTTTAACAAATAGCGAGTTAATATGGAAAACAAATGAAATTTCTCTTTTGATTACGTTTTGAATAAGAACCAATTTTACATAATTTTCGAAAATGAGTGTCTTTCGCCAATTAACTCCAGCCCATGAGTCCTTATTAAATATTTTGTACAAAAGACTCTTCGAGATATAGAAATAATTCTATAACGTGTGAAAAACTATTAGAAGGAACAAAAACTGATTTGTTCGAAGGTAAAGCAAATTTTAACTTTTAATAGTGAAGTATTTTAACTTAGTCCGTACTGCTGTCGTTGGTGATGATTTTAGAGTTTCCTTCAAATTTGCGTTAGGTTTATGCAAATTGAGGCCGTATCCTGCCACTGAATCTATTTGTGCCACAGTAATTGAGATGTACAGCGTCTTTTTATAACATTTTTTTTGTCATGCTTATTAAACACAGATTCTGTACAACCGTATTATTTTCTTATTTTATCTGCAAATGTGTTGCTCAAAATACAAGTAACTTCTTTGAAGTCAAAAGTTTTAATTAACACTTTTCATGCTGGCTGTTCAAAGAAAAGATTTTCAAACTACATGTTAAAATTGTTGAGACCATAGCGCCATCTACAGAACTGTACATTAATACGAACAATTTTATTTTATTTTACTGGGTTTCAAATACTACTTCAAAAGTTAGTGCACTCTATGCTTTTGTGAAATCAGATTTTTGACAGGATGAGAGATAAAAATTGGCTCTACAGTTTTCCTGTGTCATATGACAAGAAAAGAGCTAATTACCTCTCTGTTTATCTATTTTTGTCCTCCCACTTTTTGACGCAAAGAGTGTTATGAGCGGTAAATTGGAAATGAATAGTACAAGACTTCCTGCGAGCTGTCTTGTCAGAACGCTTAAATTTTTACTCTTAGTTAAGAAAAAGCTGTCATTGATGTATTGTAGTTTGAAATGAGTCCAATAAAACCAGAGGAAACCACACAAGCATTGTTTTAAGGTTGTCGCTTGGACAGCGTCGTCCATTTTTTGTTGTAAAAACAACAGTTTACATCAAGACTTTCACTTCTTTTCATTTGTCGTTTTTTTTTTCTCGCCTTCTCGTTTGCTTTTTGTAAAAAGATTCATAGTTTCTTCATCAAATTTTAACTGGAATACATGTTAAAAGGTAACCGCTATTAACTGCTCCATCTAAGATTTACCACGTAAAGCAAATGAATTTTACGTAATTGATATGGGCAAGATTTTTTGAATAATGAGCAATTAAACCAATAAAGCGTTTTGACATTGCGTTTGAAATGCAGAAAATTAACTTGAAATTAAACGTTGTCGCAGATGTTCTTGGAAAGTAGGTGAACACACTGTTTTTGTAAGTACGATATCTTTTGGGCCGAGTCGCTGAATGTTCTTACATATTTTGAAGAATTAAGCCTCGAATATTCTTTAAAATGCTCTCAATATAACCATATTTAATTGATGTATTTTTTTTTCGATTCGGACAATTTTACTTGTTCTTATAAAAAGAGTTTGAACAGATTTTCGTTTTTTTTCTCAAGCGCAAACGCTACGGCAGCATAACGTTGAAAAAAATCAAATGTTAAATAAAATTTTTTCTTTTATTCTGATTTTCTGCTACGATGTCATAAAATAACTTTCTCTGCCATTGGCTTCAGCTTCTGGAGAGTTCTTTGCTTGTTCTCAAATCAATTGTCCGATTTTCTGCCTGACGTTTTTAGCTTGTGGAGAGCTATCAGGATGGTTGGGGAATCGGGCTGTCAGGAGTAAACAATAGAAAATTTGTAATAGATTTCCGATTGTCTCAAGTTCGGCAGGCGCGTTCGGATTGTTAAATGTTATTCGGCTACCAATGAAAACCGTTCAATATACTTCGGAGTTCGGTGTATGACTTCAGTAAACCAGCACACGTGGTTGATCACGCGCGCGTAAGATACGCGGTATCTCAGCAGCAGTCAAGATACAACAACTAGATCCGTGACACATAGTCTTACTTACTCCACGAGCTTAACACAGGAAACCTTTGATTATAAAAAGATTGTTATAAAAAGATTGTACTAGATATTTTAACGAAGAGAGGACAGGTAACAGGTAGCTAGACACTTTCACAAAGTAATAATGTTTATGTTTCTTTTAAGACTAAACATTCTATAATCGTTCAATGGGCTGCTTTTGTTTCGGTGTCTCTTGTTGTCATAACACAATCGTGCAAGAAATGAACCTTATGACTTATAACTGCCCTCACCATAAGCTGTGGTTACACAACGCCTCGGGTTGGTAACTGGCTTAGTCTGGAACCGTGTTCATCTTGGGTTTCACTTTACCCACGTGGTGAGTCGGTTACAAGTGTCATCATTACCTAGGGTGGTCTTAAAATTGGCGCTGACAGGTGTCAACGCGTCAACACTTATTAACTTTTTCCTGTTACGTGATTGGCTTAATCCTCCTCGGGTTGCTGCTAACCATACTAGTTCGGTGCGATTACTGTCATGGGTTATTTCTTTGTTCTCTTTGACGTATCTATAGAAACTACCCGTAGGTAGTTTAGCCTCGGGGAACACGGTTACACAAATGTTTTTTTTTGCCCGTGGTTAAAGGGCCGCTTACCCGTGTGAAAAACGGCCCGTGTAACCACGGCTATAGAAAGCCCTGTAAAAAGTACATTTCGACTTCAATCTTTAATTCTTAACATGGGCAAAGTAGACAAATTTAAACCGAAGTTTATAAATTTCTCTCATCTTTCTGAAACCAAGCGCTAAGAGCTTTTATTTTTTTGCAGCATCCCAAGTAAATATATCTTAAAATTTGCTACTACCACCACCACCAAATGAGGCGAAGAAGTTTTAGGGGACAGCCGATATTTGGAAGAGGTCATCACGATTGACCAGGTTGAACACCTTGCAAAGCTCGATAAATTGTTTTACAGTGGCATCGATCTGTTGTTCTTTACACACTTCCTCGGCTGGATTTTTGCCAAGTGTGAAACTATATCAAAGGTCTTCTGAAATTGTAAGAGAGTATGCGCACAAACAATCTAAGAAAAATACCGTGTTTTGATACTAGTCCATGTACACCAGGTGCTATATATATATGAAAAAAGTATTGTAACAACATTTAATTCCTATCAAGTTCTATCTCTCGGCTTTTAGTTCTCAGTTATTGATTTCTGTACTCTATCTCAAAACACTACTAAAACAAATTTGAAGCGGCAGCTTCCCCTTCTAGTTTTCACATCCAGTCAGACTCTATACGTACAAAAGTATTCACTTAACTTTGGATTTTCCTTTGTGTAATATCACTTGATGATTCACTGCCTTAGAACAATAGACTATTGTTTTCAGCTTAGTTTTGTGGACTTACGTGAATTTCTTCACTTTCTTGATACTGATGACAGGATTTCATCGAAACATCGAAATCTGTTCACGTTAGTTTTTCTGATAAATATTTTTTAAATAACCAAGGTTACTTGCATTCCTTCTATCTTTTGAGAGCCGGCTTAGCGTAACAATTGGAATATGTTAGGCTAGGACAAGGGTTGTGGTTATAACGAAATGAGAATGGTTGCTGACATCGCGATTATCACATTAGCTCAGTGGTAAGGACGGTGGACTATAAAGCGAACGGACACACAGCAGTGAGGGTTAGAGTCCTGCCGTAAACATCTCCGGTATAATATTTGTACAAAAAAAATAGTTAGAAAATTAAGTAGTAAATAGAACGATAAAGAGGAACAGGGAATCGGAGGGTAATGGATTGGAGATGCAGAAGAAGAATTTAAAATTATTTGCAATCTTTTATGTCCCCCAAAAAATCCAAACCCTAGTTTTTTTAAATGAGTCCCAAAAATATAAACCAAGACAGCAAAAAATAATCTGAGTTGAATAGAATAACCTAGGTTAAAAAAAACCGATCTGAAATCCAAAATAAGCTACAACATCTATGTACGTGTAATGAGAGCGGCTTGTCAAGCTGAGTCCTCGTAATTCAGTCTTGTACTGAAAGAAGGTCTATAATCCAAATTTCTCGAAATTTTTTTGTGCTGTCTCTATAGCAGTTGTTATACTTTCCTTTTCTGATAAGTATCTAGCTTTTGGTATTGATTATATTGATTAAAGATTGAGTTCCCCAAACAAGGCCCTGTTTCATTTTCATGACCACTTTTTTTTCTCGGCTACAGTTTCCTCTATACTTTTCACGGCCCGTGTAAGATTCTTTCTTTTGCCTCTTGCTCACGTCAATCATTTCTGTGGATATTGCGTCCATAGTTGGTAGCCATTAGAGGACTTAATTAAGCACCCGAATATTTCTTCACGAAGGAGGTTAATAATACGAGAGTAGCCTGGATCGAGAAAAGCGTTTTTGGCGCCATTTTTTACTTTAAGCAGTGCTCGCGTTACCACAACTGAAGCACGCAGGGTAAAATGGCGCGAAAACAAACTTGGAAGAGCTCAGTAGTAAACAAAATGATCGTAAAACTGGCTTTTCGTACAGCAAGAACCTGAAGCAGAAGCCTATGCTAAAGTTATTGCAAGTTAATAATTTACTTTATAAAAAGATTTATTTTAGTGAATGGTATGAATTTATAGAACGCTCTATTGTTTATAAAAGAGCGTGATTATGAATAAAATAGTGTTGGTTGTTCATTGATGCTATTGATTATCTAGCAATGGTTAAAAATTTATTGAATATATTGTTCACTAAACTGAATGCCCGATAGCGCAGAAAAAATATTTTTTTGATACTATTGAATTTGCAATGCGCCCAAATGAAAGTTACTTTGTCAAGCTTGATTTTTTGAATGTAAATGAAATTCTTGGAACTTAATTGAATGTTTATAATTATGCAGATATCCCTGTTGGTTGTGCATTTCGCGCATATGAATACCATTTCGAGCAGCTTTCCATCCTTTCAGGGTAGGCAAATGGGTACCAGCGTTTGCTAGGAGCTAACCTGCGATAAAATAGTGTTCCGTCCAGGGGGAGTCAAAGACACTTTACCGCTTAATACTATGGAAACCGGAGATTAGCGCCGGTTCCATGGGCCTGTAGGCTAGTAAAAAGGATTTAGCTAGCTAGCTTTGGATGAGTATGCTCGTGGAGCCGAAACCAATTGTAGACTTGCACGCAGCTTAGATATCCCGCTGCCAAATAGGATCTGTTTTGTTGCACATTATTAATTTTTAAGCAGTATTCTGGTTGTTAATTACAGATATGTCACGAGCCCGTAACTTGGAGCGAGGAACTTCCATGTTCTAGAGTCAAGGCGTTTTTACGAACCGACTTATTTTTATAGTTCAGTTTCTCGCGAATTCATGCGTCCATACTTAAACAATAACGTCATTGTTAAATTGTGTATGATTCCCCCAGACCAGAACTTCTATTGAAATTTCCCGCGAGTAGAGATCTAGCACACTATGACGTAGATATGTTATGGGAGTTGTACCTATATTACATCTTAAAACGATATCAATATCAAATCCCTACATTATCATCCTACGGTGATATGAACACCAGGTACCTATATTACATCTTAAAACGATATCAATACCACGTCCCTACATTAGTCATTACCATCCTAAGGCGATATGAACACCAGGTCCCAACACTACCATGCTAAGATGACATCAACACGGCGTCCCAACATTACTATCCTAAGGCGATATCAATACCAGGTCCTTACACTACCTTCGCAAGGCGATATGAACAAAAGGTTCATAAACCCAAGTCGATATCATATGTATCACGTCCATAAATTATCATCCTAAGACGGTATCAATATCATACCACATTCCTAAGTTATCATCGCAATGCGATATCAATACCACGTCCCAACATTACCATCCTAAGGCGATATCAATTTTATCTCCATAAACATTACGCTACTATCCCAAGTCGATATCATACATATATCAAGTTTATACATTACCATCCTAAGGCGTTATTATTACCACTCCCAATATAGGCAATATATCAATACGACAATCCAATCGAGTACAATATTATATATTCAGAGAAACTGTTACAGTGTATATTAGGACAGAAACCATAATTTATTTCGATTTGAATTTCATACATATTAAAACTTGATTTTTATCTGACTAGGGTTTTATTTAAAACATTACCATATTGTCAAAACAAGACTGACTTTTCTTTATTCTTTTTTAAATCTCTATATTCGAGTCTGTTCTTTTTTACGTTTGTTTGACAGTATTTAGGGATGTTTTTACAGTTATCAAGAGATACATTTATTAAAGCTTGGAATGTAAAAAACGACATAGAGATTAATCTTTTTTCTAATTATAAATTGGGGCGACACGATCCGCTGAATCTCATTTTGTGAAATAAAGCCAATTACAAGAAAGGATATCGTAATGAAAAGTCGAACTCTATGCTTAGCCGATCATGCAACAAAAAATCAACAAGGATTTTGTCGAAACGCAGTTTTGTGAAGTTAAAAACGACGCCTTCAACCTTTTTTTTATTAAGAGTCGATCACAATGTTTTTTAGCCGAATATAGTTCAAATCAAAATCCCAAAGGCTTTTTGTTTGCACGTCACACTCACAGGGTTATTTGAAGCGATATGTCACAGACTTTGTGTTACTTTTGAAGATACCAAATTCAATACAACGACTGTATATTTCTGTCTGTAAATACCTATTTCATGGTTATGTTTTTTTCAAATGTTCAATTAGTACTGCGTTGCTAAAAAGTAACCAAATTTAAGATATTTCTTATATGATTAACTTTATTTTGTCAGTTTGTGCCATCCTCTGCACTATGACCACCTGTCAAACTCAAAGGTCTTCCTCAGTTGACAGATCTCATTTTTTACAGTTAGGAGACCGTTCAGCAATTTAAACAGTAAAGTTATTTTAGCTGAAATCTATTTTAGAACTCGTCTGGAAGAAATGTATTTAACTATAGGATCTTAATACACTATTATCGATCTTTTTGATAACTAAGCTCAAAACAGACTTAGTGTCAGCATGAATTTGCGTCATGCCTCAATACTTAAGGTAATAGATCTAATATATATAGACATAAAACGAAGTTACATTGTTCTTGGTCAAATTAAATATCTTTAAAATTAAAAGGCCGATAGATTTTAGACGTTATGCATATAAACTTGCTACTTTGCGCTTTGTTTGATGAACTGTTTGGCGTCAATAGCCCCGTATTCCAAGCTGGTGAAACTTTCTTGAAGTGCTTTACGCGAAAGAAGGGTCAAGTATTCGGTGAAAGATAAATAGGTTATTCGTTTGAATTCAAATGCTTAAGTGTTTTAAATCGGCCCTCGCGGTGAAATGTCTTAATTCATAGGTCAAGAACTCCAGGTTTTGGAAATATCATACGAGCCAATATCTCACGTATATATCAATAAGAAAACACTGATTTCATATACACATAGTACGAGCAATAAATTTTGTAAGTAAAAACGTCTTCTTTTAAAAAAGAAATCTTTTGTAACAACGTTTAGTTTTAACGTGTGCGCAACTTGCCTAGAGCTCCACAAACATATCACATGCCCCGGAACTGTTCTTTCCGTGGGATTAAGCAACTATATCTGGTATTTCAACGATTTTTCTGGAATGATTCTTATTAAAATAGTATGATAAATGCGGTATTAAGAATCTTGAACTCGAACTTTAAAAAATAACATGACAAACTACCACAGCTTTCGTTGGACAACCGAAAAAGTCTAGTAACACTGATGATTTTTAAACTCTAGTCGCAAGATGTAACTAAAATTAATTAAATATTTTACCTCATTATAATGTAACAATATAATCTTGTTTTAGAACGATATATTCAATTATGTGAAACAACTTGCAAAGCAGTTTTATGCGAGCAAAATATTTAAGAATTCAGTACGGTTTATAACAAATTTTAGTCAAACTAGCTTTATCCTACTCGAAAAACTATTCTTTCTTGCTCGTAAAAGTTTTTCGGTTGCAGGGTGAAACTGCGCAACGTGTTTCATAAACTCGCTGTTGTCTTTAAAAGTGTTTCCGCAATCTTCGCAGACATGCAGTTTTGATCGCCGCTCTCGGAACCCATACTTATGAACAACTCCGTGTACTCGTGTGAGATGTGCTTCAAGGGAGCATCGTTGAGTAAATGATTTGTCGCAGTGGTCACACTTGAATGGCTTGATACCTGTATGAGTTCTGATGTGGCGTTTCAAATCAAACGTGTCGTTGAAGCCTTTGCCGCAATACTGGCATTGATAGCGCTTGTAGAACGAATGGGTCTTCATGTGGCGGTTTAAAAGCCGTTGCAGTGAGAAAGAGCTGTTGCATATTTCGCATTTGTACTTGCAGTCGTCCTTGCTCAAAGAGTCTTGTTTACGGCAATGTTTGTGCGCGCGCTCGAGTTGACTCAGAACACTCTGTGGCGGGATGTAGAAAGGGTTTCTCGAAGTTTGCTCGCCATATGGTGAAATCCCCGAGCAGCTTACGGGTGAAAGTTCAATATCGTACGGTGTATTTGCGTGGGGCGTGTGAACTTGTATTTGTAAAGGAGATCGCGGAATGAAACGCTGGTAACTTCGTATGTCATATGCTGGACTTCGGGGTTGCAAGCTTGGTTGTAGTAGCGAATGCAAGGCCTGTGTTGGTAGAGGGCAAGGTTTCGCAACAGGTGCTCGGATCAGTTTTGGAGGCGGTGGAAGATTTTGTGATTCTAAGCGAGCAGCCAAGCTGTTCCACCAGCATTCGTTACACCCACTGAATGGATTTTCTTTCTGTCTCTTCGCTGTGCTTGTATTGTGTTTGTGAAAAGCGCTTTCGTACTCGGGGCTGATAAGTCTTGGAGTCAAAGGACTGGGCGATTTAGGAGGAGAAGGAATTCCGTAATCATTTTTCTCATCATCGACGCATTCGTCTGTTTTTTTCTTTTTCTCGTCAAATGTTATATCTTCCTTCTTCTTTCTCGGACTAATTTCTTGCTCTTCTGATTCGTTTTCTGTTTGGCTTCTCATCGCTGTTTCTTCTTTTTCTTCTTCTAATGAAGATTCTAGAAACACCAAAAAAATAAGTAAGTTCATAAGCGAATCGGAAATATTAGCAAATTTATATTGAAAAATCTTCAGCTTCCTTAACTCGAAATTTAAAACGAAACCGAAAAACTACTTTTTGGTCAAAAGAGCTTAAAAACTAAAACGTCGGCGTACTATAAAATATTCAATTTCAGTCATACGAACGTTACTTAAAAAAGAAAACAAGCGAAAATTTAAAGAAACACTTTTAACTCATGAATGCTTGTATACATTTAATTATGTTTAACAGTTTCTAACATTCTTTTTTAAATGTTCATGATTCGAAAAGGAAAAAGTTTTGATGAAAAGTGCGTATTTTGTTATCGCACATTTTGCCATTTTATCAAAGCGCAAAACTCGATCGTAATGCATATTTGCTTCTAGGAAGCTATAAATTGCAGTTTACTGAAAGTGGTCATTACAAACATTTTCAGGTGCGTGGCCATTTTCCAAAAACTGGACTGACATACATTATATTTGCCAGTGAAATGCCGCGTAAAAAACAATATTTCAGGTAACATGAGATTAACATTTCAAACTTTTCAAATAAGGTAGTGGAATTAAATAAATCTTAAGCAAATCATGTTTTCTTTCCACATTTACAAGACATATAAGAGCTGATGAAGAAATAAAAAGTTATGAAAATTTCAGTCGAGTAAACAGAAACCCGTTTAGATATGAATTTGAAATGGCAACTCATACAAACGATAAAATATTGATTTAAAGAGCTCTGTTCTTTTATACTATAAATTTACAAAAATATGCTTCGAAATTTGAAGACCTCATTTTGATCTCTATGTTTTCAAATTAAGATAGAAGTCTGCAAAAAGGTGTTTGTAAGATTTTTGATCCATAAAATTTGATTACTTTCCGTAAATTTGGACGTGAGTCAACACGGTGTGTTAATCGAACACCGTAATAAACTTCATTTGATTGTAATGGTCTCTAAGAAAACAGCGAGTTTGGGCTTGTACGCAGCAATCACTCGACACGACATAAAGCTATGCTGTTTTTTGGGTTAAAAATGACTGAAATAAAGCTATCGGTGGGGTGTCATGCAGCTTCTTCACTCCCTTAAATTAGGAAGATTAGTTCTCCGTTTTCTAAGGTTTTTCCATGGTCCAAAAAACAAAATGGATTTAAATTAAAGTTAAATTTAATACAAATAGTTGCTCTGTAGATATACTGCGATACTTTACACTAAAGAAAATCTGTTCTAGACTGGGGCAACAACCTGCGTTAAAAACAAAACATCGACACGAAGTTTAAAAAGGGTCCTTACTAAAGGAAAAATTTTTGTTTTAATATTCAAAGTTTTATTCAGAATACAGACTATAGTTTGACTTATTTAAACTTTTAAGGAAATGTCACAAAATGATTGATGAATATATGTCACTAATAAGTTTGATAGCGATCTCAGCTTTATCTCCACTTTGTTAAATATTTTATGTTCAGTAAAGTAAAAAAAACCCTGCTTTTTGTGACTTGAAATGTTTAAATATGAACAAAGAAACGATAAATGAAACTTACATTCAGCTTACGTGGACGATTATTTTCTTATTTCTTTTCCTCAAAGGCTTTGTTTTGTCATATAAAGCAATAAGAAATTCGAGCAAACAAATGTGTATTCTATTTTCTATATCTGTGCTCAAAAGATACATCATGAAGATGAATAAACAAAGTTCTAGAAACGAGATAAAAGAAAAGTCTTCGAGACAAGTTGCAGCGCAACTAGTCAAGTCGATGCAGATCTTAAGCCGATATAGTGAAAACTAACTAAAATATACTATTATAGCAAAGAACAAAATAAACTTTTTCATAAGGATTGATTGGTTTGGTTTGTGTGATTGTTTGTCGTGTAAAAAAAAAGTTGCGATCCGCAGTATTGCGGCTTGTTCTGTTGGCACAATCTCCGGACATCGACTCATATCATCATTGCTCGGATAACTGTCAATGATTTCTCAGACTTATATCGATGGAAACATAGTCACTGCCAAAGTTCAAAATATATACCGTATTTGAACTCTGAACAAATATTTTCTTTAATATAGTTTTACGAGTACAATTGTTTTTGAGCTTCATCACACGAATACGCAAACTTGGCCCATATTTTAATTTCAATTATCCAAGTCTACTGATTAAGTACGAATACTAGCCAAGAAAAGGCAGAAAGCGCAAGAAACAAATTTTAAAAAACTTTAATTAAATAATATTATTAATAATGAAATTTTGTGATAAAAAGAAAGCCATCGAAAGAGAAATATTTTACCATTTTAGTAACCAATAACCAAATCGAGAGGAAAAAAGCTGTAGTCAATATCGATAAAAACGCACACGAACTAACCAAATTTGTCTGACGCTCATGACAAAAGAAATTTTTAAGTTTTTTTTTCAAAGCGATTACGACTTTAAATTTGAGATTTTGTGCTTTTGATTTCAAACTTAAATCTATATCAAATATTTATCAAGCCGCCGTAAATTTTGCTAGATTAATTCAATGCACACTCGGATGATGTTTATTCACTTGCGACTTCCTCGTTTAAACGTCGATTTTTAAAGACCAGCTGAGAAAACGAGTGGGTTTGAGTAGACGATGAAATTGGTTCAGTATTAATGAAGGACTTCTTGTTCCCGAAAACTGTAATGTAATATTTTCAAAAAGGTTTATAGTTTTATTTGATCTTCATCATGTTTTTTCTCCTCTATCATTGAGAACACTCCAAAAAATCTATTTTCGCTTATCCTTTAACATATATATTTACTTACACTCTCCAAAAATACTGAGAATCGGGTCTTCTTCATTTCTCATATCGCTATTAAGAACTTTGACGTCTGTCGGCGCGCAACGAACACATATCGGAAATATTGTGTTGAATTGGGAGACATTTGAATCACTATTTCTTTTCTTTAAGCAAATTTATCACGAATTCGACAACCTTTCACAACTGACATAAAATATAATCTCATAAGAACTGAGAATTGGCGAGCTTTGCAGGAAGCCTTCAACTAAATGTAATTTAATTAATTGGCAACCACCGAGTCACTGATCTAAGACTTTAGGAAGGTACTCCTCAAATTTAGCTAATTAAAAGAACTCAAAGAAATAAGTGAAACCTAAACCGCCATCTTCCATGAAATTAAAATTCTATTAAATTTGACCCAAAAGTAAACTTTCCTAAGTCTCTTAATTTCGCTGGAAAGACATGAAGTCTAAGTACATTGACAATCTGTATTACACAAGACCGGCAGAATATCTCAACATTAAATCTTATTTTCTATTTATTCTTTTGTTTCTTGTTTTCCAATTTCTCTTTGATTAAAAGTTTAATGATATGAAAATGAAATTGTTAGAGTTGTAAGGTTTGTTAAATTTTTCAGTTTTATAAACGAAACAAGAACTATTGCACGCAAGTGATTTGACATTTTCGAATCGGAACACACGCTACCATCTGTTCTTTTCCCGTGACTTATTTCAACCATTAATGATTCCCAAGGGTCGAAAGAAAAAGCACTCGTTACGAAACAAATCACTGGGTGTTATTTTTCTCCTCCTCCTATTGACCTTAAAAACAAAAATTGTGTAAAATTCACCAAATCGTGCCGGCACAAGCAAAAAGACATTTTTAGCACTTATGCTCTCAAAATAATCGATTCAAACGAGGCCAGTCTTGACAGCTTTGCATTACTTTTGCCGTCATCTTGGCTAACCACGAAAAAATGGTCTGAGCATTGAAAAGCACTGCGTTTAACTGTGAAAGGAATTTACATAAATTTAAATTAACTCTAATTGTTGGCGCTAGTTTGATTGATTTTTGTAGTTAGTCTTCTCGGAAATGCAAACTGATGGATTTAAATGTCGCAGGAAAAAAAGCGAATCTCTGTAAGCTCTTAGGAAAACATAACAGGTTTGACAGGTTATGTTATGTTTTGAGCCTGCCTGCGGTCCTTCTTAAAACGTTATACAAAAACGTTTATTGTTCTGCAATTGATCTATCCATTAGGGTCTTTGTAAGGCTACGTTTAAAGCCACAGAGAACAAATTTGAATAAGAATCAAGAAATGATATCCATTGTTGAATTCTTTTTGACGATTACTTCATAACACACAGCTATACACTCAAATGTTTCTCTAACCGTATCAACAAACCAAACTAAAACAAACTAAGAATAGAAATTGAGCGCAAAAACATTATAGTTTTAACTTTTGTTGAGCATTGTTTTATTTTTAACCCGAAGTAAATTAGTTTTCGTGACCCTATTTTGGTTTTCCGTGAGTACTAACTGAAACATTAAAAGTAATATACACCTATCAGATGACGGACAAGCTCTTCTCCATATTTTGGTAGCCAAAGCGATAGCTTCGATTTCATTTAGGTTTATCATAACATTTGTCCAGCGTTTTGGTAAGATTTCGTAATTATTATTTCTAAATCGCAGTGCAGAAAAACGCGCAAGAGCTCCATTGGGTGCAATTTTTAATGTCGTGAGTTTGAAAGTCTAACGATAAAGATCAGTTTACGAGCGATAGTAACATATACCTATTGTTCTATGCTCTACTCCGGAACCCCTAATGAGCAGGGACTATGCAATATTCTTTCTCAACTCTTCTTCTGCCTTCCGCAATCAGAGTCAAACTTTTCAAATGCGCAAGGCAGTGGGCCGCAAGCGCGTAACATTTTATTCAGATGCTAAAGTTTTGAGAAACCGTTAGTTTAAAAAAACATCTGTAATGCGATGTCACAGTGCCTGATAACGGTGTATTTCAAATATTATGAGACAACAGGAAATGTAAAAAAAAATTGAAGGCGAAAATAAGGGATTTGTGAGGTCAGGCAGAGAATTTTTTCAAAACAAGCGAATCAAGAAATGTGCTTTCATACCTTGAAATAAATCTTGATTTGAAGCTTCTTTTTCTTTTACGGACCCTTCTGAAGCCACCGCAGAAATACGCGCTTTTGTCTTCTTTATCAAAAATGATTTTGGCATTTCGAAGTTCTTTATCTTGTTCACTGTCCAGAGTAAATTGTATTCTTTGGTATAAATGACAGATTTCCGCAGTTGAAAAGCGAAAAATGAATAGTTCTTTGATATGCGTTTTTTCGTGTTTTATGCTTTTGAAGCGTTTTGACGTGTTGGCCCGAAAGGTCTCGGGTCAGAATGTGTCTTTCCACTATGATGCACGCAATTTGTATGTAGCTTGTAACCGTATCTGGATTTGCTCCAGAAAAGCCTCTTACACACACGATCCTTAAACCGTTACGTCGTTTGTATGGCAGGCCTTGAATAGATGTAGGGGTGTGATCCTAGATATATTGTTACGCTACAAACAATGTTAATTAATTTATAATGTACAGCGTCCATCAATCACTTGTTTGGGCGCAATGAAGCAGAAAACCGCTGGACAATAGAAATCAAAATACACAAAACAGTTAACAATGCCGAGTTCATGTTGAGAATTGTTACAAAAAAAATCGTCGCTGTAACCGCTTCCGCGTGCGAAAACGGCTGACAACAAAAGAATTTACTCCAACTGTGAAGGAAAATCTGCTAACTACTGCCAATTTGGGTGAATGATACTTTAATCTGTGAGAGGAGTGGTTAAGAGACGGGAGGCAATTATTTTTTTCAGCAAACAAAACCTCGACCTATTTCTCTTCTTAATGGAATTGTAAATTATATACCGGCAGACCGTTGCGAATTCTATTGAAACTAAGTGGATAAATGAATGCCTTTTTCTCTCAATAGCTAACAATTTTCACGAAAATTAAGGACAAATTGTTTTTTGGACAAAATTGCTCGGGAAGAAATTTCGTTTGGCTTTTCATCTCGCTTATTGTTTGCTCTTGTTGTTTATTGAATTTAATTTCTAAAGTGAAACTGACTGGCGTTACGTATGCAAACTCTGTCGTTTGAGGAGCTAAGTTTCAATAAATCATAGACTGAGTGACAACAAAGAAATTTCCGTTTACATTTGCTATTCTTTAGTGTCGACTTAAAGGAAACGAAATTTCATAGTAACGGCTAACAGCGCTTAACAATGCAATAGTAACGGGAAGAACATACAGTACAAATCAAAAAAATAGATTTTACTAAATTACAAGATAATGTTTTTTGCGACTCGCGCGTGTGTTGAGCGCAATGAACACATGCTCTTTACTCTGTCAAAACTTTAGTTCATTTCGAAGGTTAATTTGATTTCTTCGATATTTATTAAGAGGTTAAAGGATATTAAATCTCACTAGCTTTAAAATTAGAGAGGTGAGGTCTTTGGTTGACTTTTTCAATTGTTTTCAGTAGTGCTCTTGAATTAGTAACATGGCGGTTTTCGATCGTAATATTTACAACTGGTTGCGTTGTATGGCATCTTAATTTAATTATGAATATAAAGGGCTGGTGATTTTACCTGCAATCAATAAAACGATACTGTTGAACAGAATAATTTTTCACTTGGCTTTGTAATGAAACACCAGGGTTCCCTGTCGTTTTATACAAAGACCCAATCACCTGTGAATTTAATTTTTCGCAAACCGATTCTCCAAAAAAGAAGCTTTGTTTGGTATGCTTTATCAAAACTTCATTTCCACGGAGTATTTTTATCGGACTGTGACCTGCCCGTTAATTCGTTAAAAATTCAAACAATAAAAGAGATTTTGCTCTCACGCACTTTGCGCCAAGACCGCTAAAAATGGAAGATTTCTCTGTCACCATAACATCGGGTAGTGATTTTGAAGGGTAAGGGAGTTTATAATAAAGTCTCGTTCTCAATGCAATGGCGCCACCAAAGCCTTTCAGGCGAGATTGGACTCAACTCTAAATACTTCAACGGAAATGTCACAAGGTTCCACAAATCTGCGATCAATATGCAAGTTTCAGTTTAGAAAACATCTTGTCGCTTATATACCTGTCCTCAAAACATTCATTGAATCGGGGAAACAAAATGCAATTTCCCTCAAGTTTTTTCGTTCTTTCAATTATCGGTCAACGTAAACTTCCGATTAATTCAAGTCAGAAGATTATGGCAAATCTCCGGCAAAAAGTACCTCGCTTGTTACTCTGTGCAAAATTAAAAAGCATCGTTGTGCAAGGCGTGGCTTGGGATAGTAAAAGGCAAAATATTTACAATTTGGCGCTGCACAAAGCTTTCACCGCTTCCTGTATATTTTAAGCAGTTTACGAGCATAAAAGCAGGCTTGCGGCTTGTAAGCATGTGGTATTAAAACAACGGGTGGTAAATCGTTCCAGAATTCATACTTTCACTAACATCTTCTCGTTTTCCCACGAGTTCTAATGAAGAAAAGTTCGTTATGTACATCAAAGAGTTAAACTAAATTAAAAAAAATCACGGCGTGCGATTTAGGAGATTTTTCAAAAGGTCTTAATTTATTGTGCTTTCATGCGTCATGGAACTATTTTATTGAGGAATTTTTCCGTGTAAACTTAGAGTATCCACCCTTGGGGATATTTTCTCTTGTGTGAATTATAACAGCGCTCAACATATCCCCTTTAGGGCTTTTGATAGCGTTCACGTATATATGATACTCGCCAGATACTGAGATAGAGAGCTTGTTACGCAAGAACTAAAACCTTTTTTCTCGCATTAAAAATGGATATAAAATACAATTCCAAGCGAATTTCGACAGCGAGTACGCACCCCATGAACTGCAGGCCTGAAATCAAAATTGTTGACAATTATGTTTGAAAATATCTAAGAAAATATTTGTTCAAATCAAGTTATACAGAATAAAGCTTAGTCTTTGCAGGGCATATTTACAGCAATTGAATATAACCGTTTGGTTTAGCGGCTTATGCTGTTCTTAAGCAATATTATTGCTATTGCTAAGCTCTTAAAATCTGCACGCAAAAACGACTTAAAGACCATACTGTGATTATCGTGTCGAATCACATAGCTTCTGGTGCTATAAAAAACATTCTGAAGACGATAAATCAGTCAATCATTGATATAATCTAAGATTGCGTTCTGTTAAATGTTCTAACCCCAAACAAATGGCTGAAAAACTGTGTGCATGATATTGTTCAAAACATATATAATACCCTAACTTCTGTCTGCAGCGACCAAAAATTAAAAGCGTGTATTGTTGTAAATAAATTTTTCAGCTGTTTTAATATTTCGTTGAAATTGTCCTAGCGTGCGTGAAAACTGAATCTGCTACAAACTTGTTTTAATAGAATAACTGTGCTTAAGAGATCTAGTGCGAATTTAAAACTGGATATAACATTTTAAGCTCTATTAATAACTTTGACAGACCCTTTTGAGTATTCTGTTAATCAACACGTGAAAACTTGAGTACAAGTGTCTTTCACAAAATGAGAAAAATTCATTTCACGTATCGGTTAAGCCATAAGGATTTTAAAATTACATTTTCTCAATTCAGCGAAGCGCAAAATATTCACTCGCAATATTATTTAACCCAAAGGCAACATTGGGTTCACGATCAATGATTTTGAGCCACCATTATATACTACGGGTAAAAACGATATTGGTAATGTGCGGAACAATTCAACGCTTAAAGTCATTTTAGGCGTGAAAAAATCTCTGCTCTATTGAGCTGTAACGCGATAAAAATTGGATTAGTAATTTGCGTACAATAATACACAAAGCCTGCTGTTCGGCTAGAACATTTCTTAATGGTCTTTTAACTAGTTCGTGTTGTGTGCCGTCATAACAGAAACTTTAGGCAATGATGTTTATCAGTTATTAATCCGAGCTATGACCTCGTGGTTAAACTTCTTGACCCAGAACATTAAGAGAGTACGAGTGTAAGGAACTCACGAACGTTTTGAAATGCATTTATGTGAATGACACGCACTGAAGTAACTTTTGAAAGATGGAAGAAGAAATTGCTTCTAACTTTATTAGAGCGAGAGTATTCAGTTAACTATGACAGAAAATAAACAGATTTAAATCATAATGCTGTAATTTAAGTACTTCTTCAGTACTTTGGTGGTTAGTAAAAACTGAGAAAGGTATAAATGAATTGCTTGGGTAAAAAGGTCGTAAGCAGTTTTAGAGCAAATTTCCTGACTTTTAAAAGTCTATATCCATCAGATAAAAGGTTAATTCCCCAAGGAATAAGTTATTGTTGTTGTACGGGTGTTTATGGGATCCATATGAACGAATTCTAGTTTTATTTCATTTGCTATAGCAATTAGAGGAGCACTTAATATGTCTTGAACAAAATGGCTTAATTCTGTGGTTTTATTTATTGTAAAGTCTGTGCGCGTGCGTCACCTGGCTTAAGTAGGGGAAAAGCATTGTCACTTCTTTAGGATAAACAAGCTGCAAAATTATCGCTTATATTTTGAAGCAGAAAAACAGAATTGAGAATGCCGAATGGGCTAGAAGAATAACTTTTGCCATTAAGTTTCTATCTGATTTAATCCGCATATGGCACGTAAAAACACGTGTGCTTTTTTTTATGCCGTTAAAAAATGCAAAAGAAGATAACTTTTATCAACACAGCTATTTTATTGTTGCACTAAAACTTAGCTGGAGTTAGGAAATATTCGAATCAAAGTATACAACCCCCAGGAAATGAGAATATGATTCTCCTAATGGCCTCAGAACATATTAAAATGTAGCCAAAATGACTAGGTTTTAATTTACGTGTTTTTAATCAGTGCGTGTCATTCGCAGGTGGAACTGAATAACCGGCGAAAACGTTTTTGTAAAATATTGCAAAACCCGAGATAAAATACTTAACTGAGAGTTAGTTTTTCACTCCAAGTCCCGGATTATCAGATATTCATATACTAAATTTATATAGATTTTCGAAATCTCCATAGAAATTATAAAACAGATGACACTTTTAGTTACATCCATCACAAGAGCATCCTCGAACTTTGAAATTTCAATGCTGTTTCATTGCTAGAGGCGGTATTCACAAAAGTTTTAAGTTTTGAATACTAAAAGAAAGCTTGCACATTTAAAGAAATACAAAAAACTACTGACAAAAGCAATACTCAAGTTATAAAATCAACTAAAAATCTTTAACTTAAATTTAAAATAAAATCAGGATGCTTTCATTTATGCATGCATGTATAGAGTTGTTTCTTTTTAAAAGAAGCTTTTTTCACAATCCTACGCATGTCCTTTAAGCTGTTATGAAAACCATTCAAAGTTGAAAAACTAGACCCTTTTTCGATTTTGCAAAACCTTATTTCTTTGTGTGATCATACGAAATGGAAACAAGAACTTAGACAGTTTTAGTTCGCTTTGAGCATGCAAATATGACATTACTGTGTCTAAAAATAATTTATTGAGTATTATGCTTTCGGTTAGGGTTCTTCAATGACCTTGACAAAATGTAGTTTCTTAAATCTTTTGTATGATCAGAACACATTATTTCCTCTGTATTAGTTCTGTTTTCTACACATTAATAATCTGGGCATCCAAAGAAACAAACAAATAACAAGGACGAAATAATAAAATTTCCTTTATAAAAGAGATTTAAACCTAACCTATCTCATTACTTGAATTCTATACTTGAATATGTTTCCATATCCATTACAAACTTACTTTCTTGTTTTTTTCGTAACACTGATCCATTTAATGTTTCCATGTGTCATAAATTCAGTCGGGAATGATATATACGAAAGCCGTAAGTCTAATTTACCGTTCACAGTAAGTAAAGGCTTTACTTGGTAGAGTTTATCAACGAATGTTTATTCTATATTATGAACAAGCCTATACGAACCTAGTTATGCGCCGGCTTCCAAAACGCCGCCGGCTTACGTCATGCACAAATATTTACGTAAACTTTGTTTATTCACTCCGAGTTGGGACAAGTTGAATGCACCTTCCGTATTGCTAGTATAAGCTAGTTCAAAGTATCCGTCTTACTTACGGGCTTTTTATTTCACTCTACATCCAGTTAGACGATATGCCTTGCCTCCAACGTCAAAATAAGATACTACGGCTCGTAGATTTCCCAACTTTACGTACCTACAAAGTTCTGAATTTTGGCCAAAAAATTAATAGGAACAAACAGGCGCGTTTAAACAGAAACACCTTTCGTACAAAGACAGAAAATTATATTATAAACGCAGAGGTAATTTTTTTTAAAAAACTGAGGAAGTCTCAGTGAAAGGACTCGCGGATATCGATACTACGTACAAGCAAAACTGCAACTGAGTCCGGAACAAGCATCCTCAACACAAAAACAAGTCGTTTAAGAGTCCTGTCAAAGAGCGAGGCTGTTATATCCTAAATTTCTCCTGCTTTCCTCATTTTGACTTTAAATTTTGAAACGAAAATGATTTAATAATAGCAACTCCTATCAAACCAATTTCGTAATCGAACAAAAAAATGACCTAAACGGTATAAACGAAAGGAGGACAGACGTTCTTGTTGTCACGGAGGCCAGCCGAAACTAAACTGTCAACAGATGTCACTTATCTTAAAACATTATGCGGTTGTGGTGATCTTCACGGAGGGCTACAAGCTGCTTTTTCCCTTGGTGTTGGTCTGTCAGAACTCCGAAGTTTTTTTTATCAAGTTATATCTTAACATTGACTTTGATCTTGGTTCTTGCTGTATGTGCAAACAGTTTTACGATCATTTTGTTTGCGACTAAACTTTTCAAAGTTTGTTTTCGCGCACATCGTGGGGGCGCGCGCGCTACTCAAGGCAAAAACGGCGCCAAAGCCCAAAAGCCCTTCGGTCGTTCTCGATCCAGTCTATTCTCGGAGAATTGACCTCAGTAGTGATGAAATATTCCGATGCTTGAACTCTCTATTAGCGGATCAAGACACTTTACATACAAACCAAACAGGCTGGAAGATTCTAATATAGAAATAAAAAAACGAACCCGCTCGCTCTGTTCAGTTACAGAACCACGCGTGAAAGGTGCACTTTTTGAGTGGACTTAAAATTCACAAGTGGTTCTATATAACTGAACAGAGCAGGCAGGGCGAACTTTTTTATTTCTTTTATAATATAAGCTATTGCCAGAGATGAGTCAAAACAAGATATATTGAGAATTAAAACAACGCTGCACATCCAATCAGAGAGCGCGTTATGTCAGCTGTATTTTATGTTTTACAAAATCTTTTGCAAATGAGAAAGTTCAATTTATAATTAACTGCTACTCCAACGGAGAATCCGTGAGTCAAAAAGAAAAACAAAGTATTGAAAATAGAAACGTTTTTAGCGTAGTGAAACATTATTTCATTGTTCAGAAATATTGCAGATCAGTTAGAATGTTCCATGTTTAATGAGAAAAAAAACTTATATTGTTGAAACTGAGGAGGGTATGGTTTTTAAGCAGTTTACTCTAGGGCCGGTATATTACCATATAAATGGGTGATATAGGTATGTGCGGCTGTAAAGGGTATGGCGTTCAAGTTTACTCTAGGGAGGTATACTGCCATATCTAGGTTATATAGGTAAATTTGCGCTTTGAACAGTGTAGTTTTCAAGCAATTTACTCTCGGGTGGTACTACCATATATATATTTATTATATTTAAGGCCAATTTCATGTAATAAACCTACCAAATAGAATTCTCTTTTCTTTATATTTCACACGGTGAAAAAAGCGATACGTCCAATCAGCTTCCAGTATAGCTTTTTTACATGTAAAAAATATAACCAATGGGCATTGAGTAAATCACCCATTGGCCAATCAGAACATAACACTTAAAAGGTTCCGTGGCGCGCCGGTTGAGAAAACATGTTTGTGTTTCTCGCAAAACATGGCTTTTGGTATTCAGTTCCACTCTCCTAAGATTAAAATTTTCGATTTATAATTTTTTTTGAAACTAAAGTGTTATTAAAGATATTTGATGCCGAACTTTCATACAAACTCTCTTATTTTGAGCCACTTTGCCTACTCGCCAAGATGGCGGCGGAAACCGCGTGTCGTTTATATTTATAATTTTTACAGAGGTCCTTAAGTAATTACCAATAACATTTTCAGATATTCGGTGCCTCAGCCTGAGATTGTTCTTAATTTTCGGTCTGTTTGAGACTCGTTGTTCTTATGAAATTGTTCTGATAAAAAAGTGTGTTAAACCAGCGTGTATAATGTGCACAGAATTGATTACCTTAATTTTAAAAAACACAAAATACCTAAAACAAACAGTGAATGAATATTTTGAATTTCCGAAAATTTTGGATAAGAATTTAGGACTTTATTTTCTCTATAATATAAAACGCTACAAATGACTGCTTTTTCTACTAAAACCACGAACAGTAGAATCGTTTATGTTAATCGGTATCACTATTTCTTTCAAGCCTTTTCGTTGCCCTTTTTATTATCAGTACTGTGTTGTGCGTGAAATCGTTTACCTTCAATATCTGAAAATGATATGAAAATAAGTCATGACATGGAATAGTAGTGTGATCTTCAGTTCTCGCTGTGCGTGTTGACAGAAGTTTACGCTAAGTGAGACATGATTAAATATACAATATACCGTTACATCTGTTAAAGTACACGTTGGTTAAACCCCTCGTAGTTAAGTGAACCCTCGAAAGGGCAATACGGTGTTATAGCACCTTGTCCGTTGTGTCTGCTAAACAGGAAGGCAGTTGTATTGGAATTCTCACGAAATGTTTCATGCTTAACACAAGAAATGAGGTCATTTGGTCACTGGTGACTATCAGCTGAACACCATTAAAAGGCCAAGCACGAGTTTTAAAAGCCGCACGGAAAGCAATTTAAAATCGATAAAGGCCTTTTTTTGAAAACACAACAGTTTTGTTTGGGATTAAGTTTCTTGTTATTTTTGAAACATTTTATAAAATTTCGAAGTTAGAAGTTGGATCTAGTTCTTTGAAAATAGACTTATCATGTAATCTAATAAGTTTACGCTCCTGTGATAAAACTAACCATTTAAAACTCAAAAATTCGACCCAACTTTTAAGCACTGGAGCTTAATACAATTTGTGCGTGATATTTTTGTCATTAAGGGAATTTTAAGTTACCGGTGTAATGAGCGATT
>JAOTRI020123547.1:0-22444 GCA_028564885.2 Zoanthus sanctaehelenae
ATTTCCACTTCTCTAACTGTGTCAGGTCACCCTAAGCCTCAGTTTCATGTAGAAGCTTGGTTACCTTTCAGGAACTAAAATGGTCTATTGTATCATAACGTACCAGTTCTACTAGCTGAGTGTAGGCGATGCCGAATATGACCTCGATTGCCTGCGACTTGTTCTTGACCGGTCGCACTTCATTTTTGTAGTTTTTAAACAAGTCTTTGACAAGGCGAAGTTCATCATCGTCGTTCTTTACGACACCCTCTGGAAAAAGGGAATAAAATGGTTAACTTATGAAATTATTATGAAAGTGCAGGACAGCTCGCCATTGTTTTAGTAATAAGGGCGTTTCAATTTCGTGCGCATGTGTAGGTTTGAATTTAGATTTGGCGCGAAAAAATTGAATGAAAATAGCAAAGCTTTTGGCGCTTTAGATAAGAAGGTGAACCACAAATCGGGGGAGTATGATCTCCTCCCCTTCCTTTTATCCAGAAATTAGCTTCTTAATTTTCGTTTAACGCAACAATTGCTCATTTTGTTCTATGCTTACCATACAAAAAGCGAATCGTAACTGAATAATCTGTTTTCGCTTTTAGAGTAATTTCAAGATTTTAGCAATCCCCCGCTCAAAAGTTCTTTCTACGCCCCAGCAAATACTGTGATTTTACAGATATCTATTAAAAGCTAATAAAAAAGGACCTGAATCAAAGGTCTTAGACTTGCTATAGAGTGAACGTGTGTTTTGTTTATATATGTATGCTGTTCAGTGTATTTTTTGTTCCATTCCACTGAACAATATACGTTTATATAGGCTTGGGCCAAAGCCGTCTATTGTTTCACATTCTATAGTATTTAGTATTATTCAGTTGATTTGAGTCTAATGTCGAGTAGAAATACTTCACAGTGGTGTTTGGCCGCATTTGCATTTCACTCAAGTAAAAATTGGTCCCTGATGGTGTAGTGGTTAGCACTACTGACTAGAATACATGGAGACGTAGGTTCGATTCCCGCTCGGGGGCACATACCAATTTTTCGTACGAGTGTATTTATTCTTTAACTTTTTTGTTATATTTAGTGATCGATGTACTTATTTTCATCTATTTCCCTGTGTTTTAAATTGCTTTTTTGTGGTTGTAATTGTACCCAATGACTTTAGAAATTAAATATGGCATTAATTGATCCCTAAGTTATCCCAAACAGCACAATTCTTGCTGGCTTCATGAGGCGGACGTGGTTGGCGCAATTGGTTAGATCTCTACTTTCCAACCACAAGGTCCCGAGTTCGATCCCCGGCACTTTGACGAAATTCGAATATTTGTGTGGCCTTCTTTTCCGCTTAAGCCAACTCAGCGTTCCATCCCTCCGGGGTAGGTAAATGAATACCAGCTTCTGCTGGGAGCTAACCTGCGATGGATTAGTGTTCCGTCCAAGGGGAGTCAAAGACTCTCATCCGCTTAACACTACAGAAACCGGAGATAAGCGCCGGCCCCATGGGCCACTAGGCTCGTATAAGGATTTAACTAGCTAAATTATTGATTCAGATCACTCGGCTTTAAAAATCAGCTTAGTGCAGCTGTATACCTTAACAATTCGTCTGCTGGTATGGTTTGTCAACTAGAAACGAGCGCATAGTTTTTCTCTACTTATACATTTGAAGCGACTAATAATAACCTTATACCTCAACTCGCTCTAAAGTGCATGTGTATTCAGCAAACGTTTTAAAATTCAGCTGAAAAAGGTCAACTTGTAGAGAAGCTAGGCATAGAAGGCAGAGACTAGGACGTAATTAATATATTAAACTTACTTGAGGCGCAGGTCTTGCCCTTATATGGAGGTAGACAACTGCAAATATAATCACCAAGGATGTCATTGCATGTTCCATTGTTTCTGCAAGGGCTACTTGCACAGTCGTCGATATCTGAATATATTAGAGATTATTAGAAATAATTACATGACATTTATCATCATCAAATTTACATCTTAATTAAAAGAAACTTGAACTCCAAAATCATAAAACTATTTCTGTTTAAAATTTAAGAAATGTGTTTTTATACCGATTTCTTGGTCCCTGGCCTTAGAAATAAATGAAAATGTGCTAGCTTTGACTAAGGAAGACGCCGTACTCGCGCCCGCAATTTAACAAGATCTTCACGATATGAGGGCACGATATTAAAATAATACGTTCCATTTTTTTAAGCATTTTTTGAAGGCGATTTCTTAGCAGATATAGCTTTATAGAAATAAATCAAGGTCACTTGGTGTTGCCTAGCAACTCCAACATTTATCTTCGACATACTCTTCGGAAAAAAAATCAGTGGAATGCCACGACTGGGACTCGAACCCACGTCTCCTAGTCTCTGGTCAAGTGTGATAACCACTACACCAACGGGACACACCATGCTGGCTACATAGCAAATTACGGAGTATAGGGTTATCCATCAGTGATCACAGAGGCCCAATTTTTTCTTCGTCAGAGTAGATTTCTGCCTTGAAACAACATCAGGGATTCGCGATGACAAATATTTATAATTTTAAGCTGCATGAAGGCTTAACACAAAAAAATCACTCGGTGTCGCCTAGTAACTTTAATAGTTACCTGCGGCATACTCTTTGGAAAAATAAAATCAGTGAAATGAAATGTCTCATATATTTTTTCACTAACCTTTATCACAATAACGACCTTCCCATCCTTTGTTACAAATACACTGATAAGAATTTTGTTCATCCTTGCACTTGCCGTTCACACACTTGTGACCTACACAATCGTTAATGTCTGAAAATCGCAAAAATAGAAACGTTTAGCTTTTGAAAATAAATGAAATTTATTAAACATAAATTTGACTCTATAGGGAAGAACACTTAAATGACAATATAACAAACGTTTTTAAAAGTCCTTACTAGATGTATCGATAAATATAATGCTCTCAGTACTTAGATTAAAAGAGACATACCACACAACATCAGGATCACCACCGTACTCTTTACAATAGATGTGTGTGAGCTCTAATATTAATATTGCTCTCAGTAGATTAGAAGAAACAAAGCACGCACCATCAGGATCACCACCGTACTCTTTACAGTAGATGTGTGTGAGCTCTAATATTAATATTGCTCTCAGTAGATCAGAAGAAACAAAGCACGCACCATCAGGATCCCACCGTACTCTTTACAATAGATGTGTGTGAGCTCTAATATTAATATTGCTCTCAGTAGATCAGAAGAAACAAAGCACGCACCATCAGGATCACCAGTCGGAATCGAACCTCAGCCTCTGCACGATAGACTAGCACCTTACCAACTAGGCTAACCAAATGGTATTCGTATTTTGATACTAAACGACTGAGATTTACCACTTGACAACACAGAAAATATATTCTTGAGTCCTTGTGAAAAGAGACAGAAGACTCACCTAAATGACAGTGTTTTCCAGTGTAGCCAGATTCACAAATGCATCTGTATTCTCCTGCAAGAAGTCCTTGACACCTGCCGTGGCTACCACACACTCCAGTTGGTACGAACTGAGAGGAACCATTGACCCACACTGCTGCCATACAAGGGTCAATAACTGTAAACAGAAAAACAAGTATATCAATTCTTGGTTCCTTACTATAATATTCAAGTTTGCTAGTTCCTTTAGAGTTTGAGCTAGGCGGTAATCGGCTAACTACATAAACGTTGATAAAACCTTTTCAAAGAAAAATATGGTTAATTATTTGCAATGTAAAAGATGAGGTCGAGAACATACTCATTTTTTTGTCCTTTTTTTGCCTGATAAGTTTTGTTTTCAAATTTCTTAAATTTACATTGAATTATTTTAACAAAAACAAAACAATCAAAAAATTGAAACAATTTCCACTAGCTACTGTAGTTAAATAATCGCATTCTTCTAGTAAGTCTCGATGAACTTCTTTGATCTTTGAAACACTTGTAAAAACCAAAACTTACCCTGTTCACATCGTTCGCCCCTGGCTCCTACTGGACATTCACAGCTAAACTTGTTGACCTTGTCAACACACGTCCCACCGTTGTGACAAGGGTTTGAAAGACATTCGTCGATATCTTTTTCACAGCGGGAGCCGCTAAATCCTGGCGCACAGACACAGCTTGCATGAGCAAGACCGTTATAACAGGTTCCTCCATTTCTACAAATGACACTTTCACAACGATTAATCCTTGTCTCACAGTGCACCCCAGTGTATCCCACGGAACAGGAACACATATAACTATTGACAAGATCTGTACATGACGCTCCGTTAAGGCAAGGATCTGAATTGCATTCATCAATTTCAGTCTCGCATTTTTGCCCTGTGAAGCCGAACGGGCAGCTGCATGAAAATGTACCTACACCTTGAATGCAAGTTCCGTTGTTGTAGCAAGGGTTCCTTTGGCACCTGTTGGTCGGCGTTTCACATTGCTGTCCCGTAAATTCAGGCCTAGGAAAACATTAAATACAGAAAGGTTTTATTTCTTTGACGCAAGGATTTGGTGAAACAAAGATTAAAAGGCAACATCCAAATTCATATGTAAAGCAATGTATGAACGTTTTACATCATCACATGGGTATTACATTTCCTTTCGAAGGTACTTTTTTGTGAGATTCTAAAGCAAGGCATTATCCTAACCGGGTTGTATAATTATTTGAAATAAGCTTAAACTTTTCCTTTTTTGACGAATTCGTGTCCAGATAAGGGCGAACCAAAAACATGCAAATTTAAATGAAATAATAGACTTTGTAAGGGTTTTAAGATACATAGCTTTAATTTTTAGTAAGGAAACCAATATTGACGAACCTGCATGCACATTGATAACCATTAAGCCTATCAATACATGTTCCACCACTCCTACATGGGTTAATTGGTCCACAGTCATCAACTTCATGGTCACATTTTACTCCCGTGTAACCTGTTGCACACTTACACTCGTATCCATTAACTTTGTCCACACAGGTGGCTGATCCTAGACAGGGTGATGAAGAACAATCATCTTTGTCAAACTGGCATGTAGAGCCATTGAATCCAGCTCTACAAACACATTTGTATCCATTCACAAGATCCACACAGGAACCTCCATTACGACAAGGAGACGATAAGCATTCATTGATATCAACATCACATGACGCTCCGGTATAGCCAGGCATGCACTGACATTGGAAGGTTCCCCTGGCAAGTGGAATGCATGTTGAACCATGCCGACAATTATTTACAGCACAAACACTGCTACTAGTATTAGACGACACCGAGCAATTAGTACCAACATAACCAGCACTGCAAGTGCATTTGTAGTCATTATCCAAGTCTGTGCAAAGCCCATGCACACAAGGGTTGGGTGCACACTCATTGGTTTCCCTTTCACAGTTATTGCCTTCATATCCAGGAAGACATACACAGCTGAAATTTTGAATACCGTCAGAACACACACCACCATTGAGGCACGAGCCTTGTCTGCAGTCATTTATATTTTCCTCGCAATCTTTACCAGTGTATCCAACAGGGCAAGTACAAGAGTAGTCATTTAGTAAGTCGTGACAGGTTCCTCCATTCCGGCACTGACCAGCACAGTTGTCTATATCTGCCATTAGATAAAGTTTAGGTTACATTATAAACTGACACCGTGATAATCGCCTTCAAAAAATGAAACAAAAACCGATGGATCAAAAATAATCGATCTCTAATGCCACCCATAACAAGAATAATTTATTTACTGACAGATTGAAAAGTTCACTTACTTTCGTTACATCTTTTTCCTTTCCAGCCTGGCTTGCATTCACAAGCAAAATCATTAACAAGATCAATGCACTTGACTTCATTTAAACATGGATTAGCAGCACACTCATTAATATCTGAAGCAAAAGAAAAAAAACAGATAAGAAATGTGTTTTTTAATTTACCATTTTTAGACTAGTTGATAAAAAATCCGATTGAAAATTTAAAAAAAAAACGTACTTATTTTGCACTGGGGGCCAGTCCATCCTGGGCTGCAGTGACATTTAAAACCATTTGGACCATCAGCACATGTGCCACCATGTTGACAAGGTTGGCTCTTACAATCATCTTTGTCTGAAATTATTTTAGTATTTGAAAATATGAGTTACTGTTAAACCTGCTGATTCGAATTGATTATCGTTTGAGTTTTTCATGCAACCTTGATAAATCTTGCTCTAATCTTCTATTTGTGTATTAGCTATATTATCTATGTTTAACATGATCAAATGCTTTATTTAAAACATTAATGTTATACACAAACCTGAATTCATTTTGACAACACTCTCTTAAAAAAGTTAACACTTCCTCGATAAACTTAACACATAGTGTCAGTTCTTTACTACGGTTATTTTGTTACTTGATTATAACATAGACCTTGCTATGTAAAATAATTTACCCTAGTAGATAAAGGTAACCTGCAAACCCTGTTTGTTGGTGTGTGGACTCTAACCACAGACTATGCAACAAATCCAAACAAAACATCTGATTACTGCTTATGTAAAAGATCACTTGTGCAGCAAGATTTTGAGCATCACAGTGGCAAAATATACCAGGGATCCAACAAAAGTGTATTTATTTAGCTTTATCGACAAGCAGTAAGTGAAATCTATACTTCTGTCATTAATGTTTTTTGGAGTGGTTCCTAGAGGGGTCTATACTGAGGGCGTAATGATCCATGGACTGACCAGTAAAAGTCTGTGACCTTGTTCCATTCTGGGGGTCACAGACTTAGGGTCAATGTATTTGGTAGCCCCTCAATAAACCTTACTGAAAATAATTAACACTGCTTACAATCAAGATTCTGTGATTCAAATTAGTTTAAGTCCTTCTAATAGTACAGCACAAAATCAAGCAAATTAGTTTAAATATTATAATTATATAATAATTTGATATACTGACCATTTTGACAGTATCTTCCTTCCCATCCTGGGGTACAAGTGCATTGAAACACTCCACCATTAGACAAACAGGTCCCATTATGTTGACATGGTTGTGATAAACAAACATCATTTCCTAAAACAGATAAACAAAGTCATTTTGACGAAACCATGTGGGCCGCACTAACAAGATATTACCACTTGTTTTATCAACAATTTTTTTATTAGGAAATGCATGGGTAGACAAGTTAAACAAACTTACGGTTTTCACAATTTTGTCCAGTGAACCCTGGAGGACATTCACATTTGTACTTATCAAATCCTGTATTGAAACAAGTTCCACCATTTTGACAGGGAAGACTTCTGCAAGAGTTTAGATCTGCAGAGATAACAAGGAACAATTTCTAAGATATTAAAACAAAACAAGGCTCCTTTTTAAAATATTTTTTTTTCTAAACAAAATTTTCAATGAAATCTTGTTTAATCATAACTGGGTATTTCTAAAATCAATAAAGGACCTACAGGGGTTCACATATATTTCAAATTAATATTTACCAACAATAACTAAACTTGTTACCTCTAACTCTAACCCTTTCCCTAACCATAATCCCTGGGCGAGGTGGGTGAGCAGTTACCAGAAATCAGGGTTGATCCAATGCTGACTTCACACCACCTCCTCAGCTACTGCATTTCAGCACTAAAATACTGTTTGTGAGTGGGACCCCCTAGATAATCACTAATCGTCAACATAATCTAGCCAATATTACAATTGTGCATTGTACCAACATATACTGCACAGTATATTAAGTTTATTTAATGTGGTCTAGAAATCATGTTCTACCAACATAATCTTATTTAGCAGTTCCACTTATTTTTATCCATAAAATTTTACATTTACCTTGATTACAAAACAATCCTCCCCAGTTGGTAATACAGTTACATTGCCAGGGGACCGTGCATGTGCCATGACGACATCCAGGGTGTGTCACACATTGGTCACAAAGTGGTCCTTGCCACCCAGAATGACATCTATTTTACACAAAAGCAAATTAATTATGGTTAGCTAATCTTGTTTAAATAAAATACATGTATTTTATTAGTTAATGAGTTTATTGCTAAAAAATATGGCAATTATAGATTCTATATATGAAAGTACATCTGGGATACGAGTGACAAATACATTCCATATCCTCACTTGTGAAGATAATATTGCTGATGTCATTCCTTTGTTCTTCTCTTCTCTTACATTTATTTTCTATTTTTGAAATTTACACTGTCTTGTGTTTGTTTGTAATGAAACAAAATTGCATTCACTAAAGAAAAATTTTTTCCACTGGAAGATAAGCTTCATATGTTCATCTACCATGTCATATCCTTTATGGATATTAAATAAAAGTTAAACTGAGAGTACACTCTGAAGATTATAAATACTTACATGCACTCGCCAGGTGACCGGCAATACCCATGGCCATGAGTGTCATCACAACCAGTCCTACAAATTGCTGGAAGTAATAGAAATAATATTTAATTTGTTATTTTATATTTCAGCAGTAGAATAACTGAAAACTTATAACCCAGAAATCAGGATTAGATCATCTTAACTCTATAAGCATTTTGGACAAAATTTCAACTTATCTCAATTCAATTCAATTAAAGATAATTGAATAATTAGTTGAATAATTAAAACTGAATCTCTCAAACTACAATTTGCTGGCTAAATCCTTTACAAGCCTGATGGCCTATGGTTAGAACTTATGTGCAGTTTCTACAGTGTTCATTCAGTCTGTAGATGAGAGTCTTGGACTCCACGTAGATGAAAAATACATAAGGCTATACAAACTGAGAAACTGAAATTGCTTACTCCTCCCTAAAGCACTTGTCTATTAACTTAAAATCTTGGTCTAATAATTTTTAGGTTTTGAAACTCCCTGGAAGGGCCACTAAGCCTTTGTGCACAAGCTACCCATTAAACGGATGACTGTACTCTTAATACTGACATCATAAGGAAGGAAAACTGGGCCAGCTTGCAAAGAAAAAACATCACAACTCGGCAAAATTGAAGATTGTTCAGGACTGCCAGAAAGGCAAAGATCTTACCAGCTACTTAAATTACCCACATCATGCACCATTCATAAAAAAAATGTTGGATGAGTATTGAATATGTGGTTACCCAATTATAGTAAAATGTCATCATCATAACTATATAACCAGTATTATTAAACTTACGCTCCTCACAATGCTGCCCTCGCCAACCAGTCATACAAATTTTCACTCCATGTTCATTACAAGTGAAATGCCCAAATCGGTCATTTCTTGGTCGACAATGTTCTGTGCATGTAGTGCCATAGTAAAACTCGTCACAAACAACTCGAATCTTGTACACCATGGTTGCTGTAGGACCATTGTAAACACGTCTCTCCCATGTTTTGTTAGGTAAAATCGTTCCTTGGTGCATAGTTCTGTCAATTAGTTGGCTTGAATCTAAAAAACAAAAATTTATTAGCTCCAGTTTTAATTTTCTTTTCCTCATTTTACTGAGTGGCAAATTACAGTTAATTTTGATAATAAATTAAAAAATAGTAAACAAACCTTTAGAATCAAAATCCCATGCTTCTAAAATCAATAAATATGTTGTCTGAAATGTAAGAGAGCGTTATATTAGTTGCAAACTAATTACCCAAATATTAAATGCAGAAACGTGTTAAACAAAGTTAACAATTATTACATGAGCACAATAACAATTTTTTTATTCAAAGTTATTAATTACAACAGATGAAATAGAAACATCAATATACTGAAAGTAAATTAAACAATTCCAACTCTCCACTGCAAGTACTCAATATAAACTAGGTAGAATAATACCAATTATTTATCTTCAAAAAAAAGAAATAAATGCTAAATTTGCTTGTGATATTATAAATCTGAGTCATTACTTGGTTTTTATGAAATGAAATTTAAAAAATACATCTTTACAAATTTATAGCTTGCTAACAATTTTTTCAGTTCATTTCAGACTTAATTTTGAATAAAAATTTACCCGTTTTGTCTCCTTTTTTGTAAAATAATACTATGACAACATTGAAATCGAGTCCAAAGAACAATGTAAATTTTTTCAAAAAATGTAATGAATTAGTTTTGCTTTTTCATTTTCTAATAATGCATTTTTAATGAGCATCAAAAATTAACTGCAGCTAGGCCACTAACATTCTCCATTTGTTTGCAAAGTAAAATAACTTCCAAAAAATATTATAAACAAAGAATCCAAATGATTTACAATTTTGTGAACTAACTTTATCAGCCTGTACTTACATAGGATTAGCTTTTATTATTTACTACATATATTTCCTCCTTGTGTAACAATTTGAATTTGGTCTTTGAACAATGCATGACCAAACGTTTTCAAGCAATTACCAGTAAGTTAAACCAAGAAATTTAATCTTTGATGAACTTTTGATTAATTTCAAAACTGTGGCTTATTTACATCCAAGAATGAAAACGGATTGTATTCAATTGTACCAATATATAGACATCATTATGTGTGCAGATATGCAATTATCCTAAATGAAAAATGATATAATAAATAATGTGCCATTTCAGTGATATGAGAATTTCAAAACATGAAAGTAAAACAAATTGATAAAACATATCGAAATAGCCTATGGAAACTTAAGAAAATATTTACTCTGAAAAAATTTCAAAAGGCTTTATGCCAATGATGCAAAAACAGAATAAAATATTAAAACACTATTTCCATAATTCTGATTGACACTAAGTCAAAACACTAAAACTTATCCCATGAGAGTCTGAGATGTAAAATCACTTTTTATCTCTCCCAGGAACCAAATGAAAAGAAAGATAAAAAAAGAATTTTTTTAAAGCAAACAAGATCTACTTTGGGTCATACGCAGATGTTCACCCTCAAGTTTCAGGAGCAAACATAAAACTCAATCAAAGACAAATTTAATTATTTTTCTTGTTTTAAATTATGCTTTGTATTAATCACAAGCAGTATAAAAGGAGAGGAAGTAGTTTAATATCCTTTCTGAAGGTCTTTTTTTGTAACTTAAGGAAAAATATTATATCAGATACTTCCATGATTAAAGTCCAATAACAAAGCTTGATTTATGAATTTTGCTAATTAAGCGAAAGAAAAAAATAACCAGTAATTACGACAACATGATATCTATTAAAACTTCAGGTAGACATAGTCCGTTCTTTTAGCCTATGGGCCGTGAAAAGGACAAGAGAAACTGATTATAATAAAATTGACGAATAAAACAACATATTAATATAGTTGAATAACGATCAAAAGAACTAAATCAATCCGGTACTGGCGAGTTCGAATGTCATAATTGCCCCGGAAACCAAAAACTACATTTGAGAATTTTGTCTTTCAATTTCATGTTTTAATTGGAATATAAGTCAAGTGACTTTCGGCATACGTGATACTTACAGCATTTTTGCCCAGAGGGAAAGGGTGCCTAATGGAATAAAATATGAGATTCGCGACCAAACAAATTATGATTTCACCACTTGAAGGTGGCCTATCAATCATACATCTAGCAAGTACAGCGTACTTGCGGAAGTGGAATAATACATACATGCATATACATTAAAATAGGCGATTTTGCAGGTGTACACAAGAGAAGTTTAGCGAAAGGCAGCGACCATGCTGTAATGGTTGTCAGCCTTTAAAACAAGTCAAGGGAATCATTATGTTCCAAATATGCATCGTAAATGTATTTAATTACCATATACTAAACACAAAAGGCTGTCAATCGAAAAGACACGTGGCTCGGGTTTTACTATTATGATAAACAATTATAGAGAGCTTTTGGATGCAACGCGAAACGACACAAACCTACGGTGAACTTCTCAGACACTGGTCTAATGGTAGTCTTGTTTAAATAATCGCAGCTGTGTTTGCTGTCATGTTTTACCTTTCGACGTTGTTGTCGGTTTCCTAAAATGAACGCGCTCCCGTCAAAATTTTAAGGGCTTCAAGATAAATTAATTTTAGAAGTAACACAGTTTTGGTAGTCGATTTCGATTTTGGAAACTGCAAATTGCCATGAGAGAAGTTTTCCTCTTGATACCAAACGAAATAAAGTCAAAAAAATGAATATGACTCTCAAAAACTATGCACGATTTTCCCAAAGATTAAAAACAGCTGATGGTCCAGCTTGCATTAAAATTTTATTATTGAAAAATACAGCCATCTGCGTGAACGGTCCGCATAAATCTAAACTACGTATAATTTAAGGCTATGCTCCGCACTGCTAAAATAGTCCCCCATGTAAATTACCAAAATCGCTAAATGGTACGACCTATAAATAGGGAGAAAATCTACTAACCATCCAAGAAAAAGTAAATCGTAGAGAAACAGGATTGTGAAAGCCGGTCGCGGATGTCATGTTCGTCACCTTGAATGAATTTCCACCAAGTACTGGAGTTGTGTCTTGCCCAAAACGGCAAGGTCCACTCGAGGACATTACTTGATGGTATTCTTTCAGACATATCTTAAAGAAAGTGTCACATGTTTCATTGCATCTTGCTTGACTTGCAAATATTGTACGGCTCCCATCACAACAGCTTCCATCCGACTTTTCGCCATCAATGTTTTGAATTGAAACCAACTCAATTTCGAATGTACCGGCACCTAGAACAGTCTACAGATAAAGAAAAAAATGTAAAATCATGTGTTAGAGGTTTTAAACAAGTGCATGGGTGGAGAACGCTGGCGTTACACATGACCAAAACACCACTACATTTCACCCCCAAGGCAGCGCACAAACTACGTCTAACCTGCACATGAATGAATTGGAGTAAGGCTCCCAAGACTAGGCATTTAACACAAAGGTCGCACGCCATCGCCAGCACTATCTTAAAATGAGCCGAGCTTTCGGTATTTGCCAAAAAACCCTATTCGGCCGGTGCAACATCAAATTTGATTTCGCACTCTCCGTCACAGACCACACAATTCGCCCATACTTCACCAAGACCAACTCAATGTGCGAAAACTAGAGACAGATGTAAGCTTTTGTCGGGGGTGCGGTGATGCTAATGAGCATGCGTAGATTAATTAGTGACGCAATTGTCGATACCCAAGGGCACACTTTTCGCCTCGGCTAAATGGTCTTGATTGGTTGCTCGCGCTGAACTCGAGTAAACACGTTCAGAAATTAACAGCAAAATCTTTTAAATGTGCAAAAACTAAAATCACCTCTGCTTTATTACCCACTGGTCTTGCGTCGAATAAATCTGCATGGGAAATTGAAAGCCAGATGTCTGTTTTGCCTATCAACCAGGTTGTTCGTTTTTCTTAAAGCTGCATTTTAATAACTTCAGCTGACAAATTAATAATATTTTATTACCGGTTGAATAATGTCTTTCCTAGATATCACAAAAAAATAATAAAGCCCTAAAATATAATATTTTGTGAAAAGAATCATATGAGAAGCGCATTTTTGCTATCATTTTTGTGGATTCTTGCTATTATTGGCCTTTGATGCAAAAGATTTTTAAAGCGCTTCAAGCACACATTTCTTTAAAAACTGAAGACATTAAAGTGCGTCTCGATTTCCTGAGTTAAAATGGAAATGATCATTTTAAAGACAACAATAAAAATGACGCGTGCCACTGAAGTGTAAAGAAACCCAATGTGATGTGCTGCTTGAACCCATTTGATTTGTATCAAAACAAGAGAACCAGAGGACAACCCGCTTGCAGTCAAAACTGACAGCAAGATAAACTAAGGAATTTGTTGCTGTTTGTTTTTTTAATTTTTCCAGAAACTGCCCACCCACCAAGTAAAAAGTCAAGACCGCAAGACTTTCTATGCCCGTGCACGCCCACAGTACATGACATGCACAGGCGATCATTGGAAACCAGTGGACCGTTTTGTTTTTTTTTTAAAGCTAAAATATTGAAAGAAATGCTATTTGTAAAGACGCGCGCGAAAAACGCGGTAAGTTATTGCATTATTATCCTTTGGGTAACTTCTGTCAAAACAAGACGAACAGTCTGACGCTTACAAAGATAATAATACTATTGATCTGCATTCTCTAAATGCAAAAAGCAAAACAAGCTATTGAAACTTGACAAAAAGCACTCAAAATGCACCAGTATCTGCATTACTAAATTGAGATATTAATCGCACGATAACTGTTGTTTCAGGCGCGTGTCACGTTATTACTTAGCCGTCAACAATTGCAAACCACACAAGTTCAGCACAATCGTTAAGATTTTTTCTCTTTTGACGAAGGTATCAGAAATAGAGAGCGCGTGTTTCAACCATTATATTTCGCATGATACATAGCGTTCTGCTGCAAGGAAATTAAGAATATATATTTTGACGTGCATCTAGCAACTTGATGAGTATCTTTTACCGCATACCTACAACAGGTGTTATGTGTCCATGGTTTCTGTAGCCACTCTTAACATGATCAAAATGCACTGAGAAGCCGGGGACTTAAAGAAAACGAGAATGAACTTAAGATTTGGTGAAATTAACTGAATAGGTGAATTAACCTTAGTTCTTCATGAGGTAGTTAACATTAACAGTTACCTTGATCATACGAAAGGGAAATGCTGAATTATGCTTCACTAATCAACTTTTTGTTTACAAAGTTTCAATTTATGTTTATGTTTTTATTATAACGTAAAAGATCTTCCACACGGCTCACCAAGAGATGCAACCTCATGGGTTTTTAAATCTTAAAATAAGAAACTGTTTAGAGACTTTTTTTGTTAAAATATAAAATTAGATATCCGTTTGAAAGCATTAATTTATAAAAGTTTTTCGTTGAAGAATAAGTGAAAAATGAAGTAGTTTTCATCTCTTTTGATTATAGATCATTCACCTTGTCAGTTTCACAATTCAAATGCTTTAAAATTATCATGGTCTCTAAATCTATCCAGCGAAAAGTACTATTTTACAACTTACTGTCAATGTTTACTTTAATTATTAACTGGCATGATTGTTTCTAAAACAAAAACACAAAAAGAAACTGAAACAAAAAGAAAGAAAAACTGTAAACTTTAGAACAAATCGATCAAGTTAAAAATATGGCAGGAAAAGTCTAGAGTCTAAATCGAAAAAAATTAAGACCCGAACTCCGAAGTATTCACATTCCGAAGGCTAACCCATTCTGCCTTTCAAGGTTTTATGCTATAGGGGATAAGAGTGTTTCCTTTGACAAAAACAAAACATTGTTAAGTCGTTTCCTTCGTCACGAACAGGAAAAAATGACTGAATATTTGCAGAAAACCTAACATGCATTTCTTTTCGTTATTTGTAGCAAAGTCTTACCACATCTCAGTGCCCTGCTATCTCAAATGTAGCAGAATTTAAAAAAAAAACTAGAAGCTAATTACTTCTTAAACTAAGCATCTTATAAAGGTAGAGGTAGAAAAGTTGGAATAGAGGCTGGATGGGATATTTCAAGGCATCTTATCACGTAGAATTGTTTTTTTACATGAATCATGATGTCAAAGTCATGTCTGAACAACGCAATAGAAGAAGACCAGCTCATGTTAAACATGCAGTCCAAATTCTTCATAAACTTGTCATTTTTGGTTGCAAAAAACTTTATGTGGAAATAATTCGAAAGAAAACGGTTTTTAAATGACAAAAAACGAGACCTTGATGAGAATTGCAGAAAGAGATTACTTATAAATGGAGGAAAGCGATAAACAAAGTTAACATCTGGTGTGGTGCGGGTTTGTAAAGAACATTTGCATTTAAATAACAGTCTGCAAACAAAATCTAAATCTAAGAACAATAAGTCATCGACCCCTCTTTTATTAACAAAAGCTGGCACATGGCCACAAAACAATAGAACCAACTCTTGTAGGCAAATACTTGCTTTAAACTTAAAGACATGTAAAAACTTAAAACTCAAAAAAGCGTCAGAAACATGATAAAATACATTTTTCTTTCTTCTTAGTGAATGAAAGAATTGAAGTTTAATATGAATGGTGTTAAACAGGTCTTGTTTTTCTTGCTTCTTGATACTCGATATCCAATGTGCGGAACGGCCTCATGGTTAGTGATCTGTGCATTTTAAAATCAATTGTCTCCAAAACTCTGATAAGTGGCACGTGCCATCGCTTAAATCTTTAAGAGTTTGTCATTTTCACTGCAAAGTGAAATTGATTGCTTTTTAATATAGCAAGTTTTTAGAGGAAAAGAATAGAAAAGATCCAAAAGAAACAAAAGGCACAATGTGATGGCATTCCAATTACATGCCTTTATGCCGTCAGGTTAGAGAAATAAACCACGTGGCTCTCTAAAGCATTGCGCGTGCCAGCCGTACTATTATCATGCAAAGTTATATTTTCGGACACCTGGTCTCGTTGGGTTAATAAGTTCTGATTTCCCAGATAAATGAACTGATCAAACGCTAGTGCATTTAAAAAGTAATTTAAATCGACTGACAAGTGAATACAATTTAAAAGTCAAAAGCTTGGGTATCAAATATTAAATACGTTTGAGGAGCAGTATATTTCACCGTTATTGGAACTTTTAAAACTTTCCTAAAATTAATTGAATAGTTTGAAATGTGCAGCGGTCCATGACTAAAAGTTGTGTAATATAGCAGGCCACGTGCCGCACAACGCTTAAGAAAATCAGTAAACGATTTGTGCTGAACTTCAAAATCTTAATAGAAAGAAAATTAACAACCCTTTTTTAACAATACTTTTACCAAGATGTTAAACTGTATTAGCACTTTACAAGCGTATCGTGACACAAATTGGTCAAGTCCACTAATGGGTGTCGTCTGTTTCTTTGCTTAACTCGCTGTTTGACATTTTTCTCGTGCTTAAATTCATAAGGATTGCAATTTAAATTGTATGATTCTGTCTTCAGGTAGCGTATTCTAGGTTCTGCTTCAGGTATCGTGTGTACGGATTAAATTTGAGCCTTTTTTTATTTGAGCTTAGGTGCGCGCGGCGTTCTTGTCATGTGACCAGCATGGAGTGTGGCAGGCCTACACAATAAACTTACAACTTTGTTTAGTTTGTCCTTTACTGACTCCCATATTTGGTTTTGAAAAACAGAAGAAAATTAATGTTTAGCTTCAGCGAGGATACTTTTTAAGCCCGCAACACACGAAAGTAGGTCTCTATCCCTCTGGCTCTGAGCAAAAAGTTATTCATTCTCGTTTGCTCAAACCTTAGCTCGCCATGTGCGCGTAGATTTCATTGAATTTTTGGCCTCATACGCGTGCAACCTTGAGCAGAAAATCAAAGATGTTTGATACTCGCTGTGAGCACTGAACATGAACTAAATGCTCAACAAACACTTTACAATTGCAGCGATTATCTTCTCAAATGACTTTATCTTTGACGACGGCATCAGCGAAGTTTTTGGCCTTTTTTGGAGGACAAAATTACTGATACATACGTACAGTCACGTATACGTGTTTTTATTAGAATCAGTAAAGTTGTCCAAGGTTCATTGTTCTTAACATTTTGGAGTTTTTAGAATACAAATTTTTCCTAACTCTGTTCTTATATCTAGCAGCTCAAATTGGAAAAAGAAACTCATAACGGAAACAATCACCTTAAGGTATTACCAAACGATGCACCTCGCTTTTGAAGTAAATGTGGAGCACTCGGCGAGACTTCTTGTGTGTTATATTGTGTTGCTATGTTAATTTACAAGTTTTCGTGACAAATGACTTAATTAAAAAGAAACTAACTTGCTACCTGACAACTTCGTAAAAGGTTTTAATAGATATTTGCAACCTCAGCCTAATAGACTGTTCTTAAATTGTTCGTCAATTTTGGCCAATTTGAACCTCTTTGTCCGTATAAAGTCGTTCTTATAAAAAGCATGTTTGCTCTAACCGCCCTTGTTTACTATTTGACATACGCTCAGAGATATGTGACAAATTAAAGCTTGTGAAGAAATAGCTAAAGGAATGAACCAGACAGGAAAGAAACTTAATAGGTCCTTGAGCAGTGTTCTCATAAGTCCATAAGAGTTGCGTTTAAGGCATTCTCATTTTTAAAATTTTAATTTGCTCTTTCTCATAATTTTCTGTGTGATGACTTTGTTACATACTGCAATCACAGAATAGGTCACATGGCTAAACAAGCGCTGCTATATGCTTATTGTACTGTTTTTCCTGAGCCGACTCCAAGTTCAAGTTCAGCGCACACGCTTTGCGAGCCAAAAAGTATCAACATGTTTGATAGAACTCAAAATTGCACGAGGCCAAAAATTTCGTGAGATTCACACGCACATGGCTAGCTAAGTGTTGCGCAAATAGGCACGAATAAAGGGAATACATAGCTCATTTGCCTTTATAAATGCTCATGTCCAGGTCCTTACTCAGTTCTACAGTTGGGTAATTTTAATTTCTTTTTTTTGCAAATGTAACAACAATATTTACAGCCATAGAAACTCCTGTCAAAAAGTTGCCGAAGTTGAAACGAAACCGTTAGTATATATCTACTTCAAATACAATTTTAGAATCATACTTATATAGCCTTCATCCAAGGTCACTAGCAGAAAATGCGCATACTAAAAAGTGTTAAACATTTTCATTTGCTCCAAATATGCAAACTTATATACATTCGGAAATGACAAGAAATACACCCTTTTATTAGAACAAGTTTAAAATGTAAGAACAACGAAACTCAAATTGGCCAAGATTTAAGAACAATTTATGCTGAGACTCCGAATAAGGAATTTCAATGAAAAGTTTTCAGGTAGAGGCTTCACTGAATCTCATAAATTAATTTAGTAACACAAAAAGTAGCCTCGCGGTATTTCACATTTATTATAAAATTTTATAAAGGAAAAATTGAACGTTAATGCGAACTTTAGAAATTTTGATTATAATTCTTTATTTTATTATTTACTTACGTTGAATGATCATTCTATTTTTTTAAAATCTCACTGTAAAGTTCATTGGAGGTATTTTTATTTTTAAATCCTTGATTTGAAAAAAGATACTTTTTGTCTGTGAAATTATTATTTATGACTTTTAACTTTGGGCACAGTGTTCGCAAGCTCGATGAGGTCCATGGAGAGTTTCTTATCTAAAATATGACTCAAATAAATTATACTAGGTGCAGAATAGGTTGTTATGAGAGTTAAGGATTAGCTACATCTCGCAAAGATAACATTTATTGGATAACCACTGATGCATCTAAACATAACGTTTTCAAAGTACCAATAAATCAAAATTGTTATTGTTATTGTTATAAAATTTGAGGCGCATCGTTTTGCGATACCTTGGTTGTTTCTATTAAGTTTTTTCTTTAATTTGAGCTGCAAGAAACAAGAATAGAATTGAGAAGAATTCGAGGCTGAAGTCATCAAAATATTAAGGACATTGAGGCTCGGGGAAAATTGACTGGTCTTTGTGTAAAAACTTAAGCCACCAATAAACAAACAAACTAAGTATAAAAGTTAAAAACTATTAGCCTATCATCGAATTTGCCATTTCTGATACCACGGTAAAAACTCAGTCTAAATAGTCATTGTGCCACTTAGACATGACTTACAGCAGAATTATCAACTGCTAACGATAACCTGCTCGATCCCACAGCTGCGCCGCATACCGGATTCGCATAAGTAACTTCCCGTTGAGCTTGAAGCCTAAAATTATATGCAGTCACTTCCCTTTCGCAATTCGTTTTATGACTTTTAGATAAAGAAACCTATTGAAGCCACAGTTGTTAAACGTTACAAAGCCTGCAATACAGAACGACATCACTGATTGGTCATTTTCGATACCTACGATAGTTTCAAATTCGGCCCGGTCTTAATCGTATCAGACACAGTTATTTGAATGAGCAGAACAATTTTACGTGGCCTAAAATTATCATGAGGATTTTTATACTATTTAGTTCATGTTTGCCTCTTTTTAAAATTCCAATAAGAAACTAATTCGAATAGATTGTAAAAAAAAATTAAGAAACAAACTTCAAGGAGTTCCTTTTCCTTTTTTCAATAAATTAGAACTAATTTATTAAAGTCAATTATGTCTTACTTTAATTAAGTTTTGGTTTATTTTAAAATAACTGAAACAGATTTGCCCTTGACCTAGAGTTTTGATACGCTCCTTCGCCTTTGTTATTCTAACGTTAGCTTAATTATGTAAATTTAAAGTTAATCAGTTGAAATTATTACTATTGATGTTCAGTAGTTTTTACACTCTTTTTTATAAGACACTTTTTACCAGAACACGAGGCTGAAAATCTCCAAAAAATTTAAAAGAACATATTAAGAACATGCTGACGCTGAAAAAAGCTGAAGAACATTTATTTATGATGAAATAATTCATACAGTGTTATTGAAACATTTGCTTGGGGCTGTTGACTAGAGTTTGCAGATAACAATTATACATCACACGTTTTTCATTTACCAAATTGCAGTTCTCAGGTATAGTTCTTTAGACAAATTGGTAAGAAAGTCAGAATAATTTTATGTCACAAATCAACACAAATTATTCGATATCGTACATCAGTACAAATCAATGTAAACAGAAAAGTACCATATACGGTACGTGTATTATCTATATTGTCTAAAACCAGTAAAGATGTTTAAGAACATGTTTTTAACGAACATTTGAGGCTGATATACCGAAATTATTTAACAACGTTCAGCCTCAGTCAAAAAATTCGAACTTCTTATAAAAAAAGAGTGTACTTCTATAAACTGCGCGCATGAGCTTTTAAATTATAGTTCAAAATATAAGAACACCTATACTAAATGTGACTTAATACTGCTACTCATTGACAGTGTAGAAAACGTTGTGATGTATGGTAATCTTTGAACAAATAAAATATATTCGTGTTAATTCAACCTTTTCCATCTAATCCAACACCATTGATTATGGAAAGGATGAGTGAGTTAAACAGCAACTCAACACCCCCATTTAATTTTCAACCCTGTCAAGAACATTTCTAGTTGTATGGTCTACACGTTCAACTGATTCTAAACAAGATAAATCGCGATCGGACATTAATTTCACTTAAAAAAAGATTACCCTGCGCCAAAGCATGATATATATTGTTGAAACGGCGTCTAATACAAACAACTGCCGTATTTAAATGCATGAATATTAAAGAGCTGCCTATTGTTGCATTTCAGATGGCTATATAAAAGTCAGTTTCGTTTTGATTTCTTGAAGAAATGCAGATTACGACTTAACTGCACCAACGGCAACTAGATATTGATTCCAAATATTTTATAACACTGTTTTAGTTATCAACTTTTGGATTTATCTTTTTCGTGTGATTAATTTTATAAAGTCATAGTAATTGCAAAACACTCTATATAATAGATGCTTTTCATTTAGCAGTGTGAACATATATAGATGTGTTAATGAAAGATTCTTACCCCATCAGGAAGAATTGTTAGCTTCGGTATGCCCGTGTTTTTGTCCGTCTGATGAACTGGGTCTCGTCCTCCAGGAGGTGGCTGCGCACATGAAATAAACACATCAGAGAACGCTCTATGTTTTGGGCGGAGAATTAAAGATAACTTATCATATTCATTTCGTTTTGCTAGAAATATCAACTATTTTACTGCACAGTTTAGCTTTTAAAAAGGTCTCTGCACGAAAACCGCCGGCTGAGTGTGTCATCCCACCGATGCTGAACAAACAGAGTGTGAAAATTTTCTATTAAGTTGTCAGTTATTAGTAAATAAAAAACAAAAGTATTTGCATATTTTTCTTGTCAATCAAGTATTTGACTTAGGGACGGACTTTTAGAAAAGTGTGGGGGGAGGGGGGGATACAAAAAACAAATCCAAACATAGCAGGGGAAAATATATCAAAACGCAATAATAGGCATGTAAAAAAAAAATTATGCAAAAAAGAAACTGCTATCTTCCCTCCCCCCCACCACCCCCCTTCCTCCCGACCTTAACTTTTCTAATAGTCGTTCAATCCCTTAACTTTAATTTTAAAGCAAGTTTTAAAAATTGCAGTTTCGCTGTATGACGAGAAATAAATAGCATGCGGTGAGAGCACGAAGCTTAGAAATAGTTAGCCCAAGTCGTATTCCATCAACATCCTGGTGCTGTAGATACCATCACGTAAGAGGGAAGGGGTACGGTGGGGAATATCTTTGCGCGGAAAAATTTCTTTTCCTGATGTTATTGAATTTTTAGGATTTATTTTCAAGGTAAAATGCTTGCTCGACTTTTTTCTATGGTAAATATGTTTTTAGTAGTATAATCATTAAAAAGAATACGGGCACAATTTCAATACTGCATGAAAAAAGGTTTAATCTATTGCACTTTAAATAAATTACAAAAAAATAATTTATTTATTTGAAGGTACTTCTTTTAAAACAACCAAACAAGACAATCCATTTCAGTATTCACTTGCGAAGTTCTTATATTGCGTTCAACTTTGGTACATGATGCTTTTGTTTATTCGTAGTCACACGTTTTACATAACAAATTATCACAGACACAAAATTAATAAGAGCTTCTTTCTTTAAAAATTTTAAAAAATATATATAACGTTCTCTGGTTAAAAATATATAATAAAATAAAAATTAAGCTTTCGGCTGTTTTACTACAGCCTTCATCAGATGGAATGAAAATAAAATAAAACATTGAGTAGT
>JAOTRI020123548.1:0-11948 GCA_028564885.2 Zoanthus sanctaehelenae
ACGATCATCCCAATAATACCAATATAGGGATTACAACGATCATACCGATCATACCAATATAGGGAGTACAACGATCATACCAATATAGGGAGTACAACGATCATCCCGATCATACCAATATAGGGAGTACAACGATCATCCCCATCATGCCAATATAGGGTACAACGATCATCCCTATCATACCAATATAGGGAGTACAACGATCATCCCCATCATACCAATATAGGGAGCACAACGATCATCCCGATCATACCAATATAGGGAGGAATGAATTGACGGCCTTCCAGGAAAAATAAAAGTAATTATTGGCACAAATCCAGGGTTGTTGGAGGTAGGTGGTAGTCTCCTCACAGACGTTTTTGTATTAGTCTTTTCCAGTTCCCTCCCCTGGAGGAACTGACACAAAAAGTCTGCCAGTCTGGTGTGAGCTAGCAAGCTGTGATCCAACAAGTCAGGCGTGAACTAGCAAGCTGTATCTAACAAGTTAGGTGTGAGCTAGCAAGTTGTATCTAACAAGTTAGGTGTGAGCTAGCAAGCTGTATCTAACAAGTTAGGTGTGAGCTAGCAAGTTGTATCTAACAAGTCAGGCGTGAGCTAGCAAGCTGTATCTAACAAGTTAGGTGTGAGCTAGCAAGCTGTATCTAACAAGTTAGGTGTGAGCTAGAAAGCTGTATCTAAAAAGTCAGGAGTGAGCTAGCAAGCTGTATCTAACAAGTTAGGTGTGAGCTAGCAAGCGGTATCTAACAAGTCAGGCGTGAGCTAGCAAGCTGTATCTAACAAGTCAGGCGTGAGCTAGCAAGCTGTATCTAACAAGTTAGGTGTGAGCTAGCAAGTTGTATATAAAAAGTTAGGTGTGAGCTAGAAAGCTGTGATCTAAAAAGTCAAGTGTGAGCTAGCAAGCTGTATCTAAAAAGTTAGGTGTGAGCTAGCAAGCTGTATCTAACAAGTTAGGTGCAAGCTGTATCTAAAACGTTAGGTGTGAGCTAGCAAGCTGTGATCTAAAAAGTCAGGTGTGAGCTAGCAAGCTGTGATCTAAGAAGTCAGGTGTGAGCTAGCAAGCTGTGATCTAAAAAGTCAGGCGTGAGCTAGTAAGCTGTATCTAACAAGTCAAGATATCACCTCACCAAGTAAATATCTTATTTTAAAAAGTTAAAGATTGAAATTAAATACACAAAAAAATATCCCTATTTACAAATCGTTATCATACGTTTCTATGAACGACAAACAAAAGAAAATATAAATCTATTTTAGTCAGATTATAGTGCCATTTTGAAAATAAGGCTCTTTATTGCATATATAGTAATTGAGCAAAGTGGAGTGCAATTTGGTCGGTCGGAGATCACAAATATGTCTTTAGATCAAAATCGCACTTCAGTCAGACTCAAAATGTAGCGATTATAAGCTCAACGTAGTGCGATTTACGCATATCCATGACTCATGACTCAGGAACTAGTCACAAATGAATATAAAAATTATAATGTGAAAATATAATATTTAATTACGCTTTGATCACGATTTAACAAAAGCATGATTTGGCCTTAATTTGTCTTTAAGATTTTCATTAGAGAGAAAAGGGTTTTGTTCGTTCTTGAAATTGTTTTCTGTTTAGCGTTTTCCGGCGTGGTATGCCTCGTTGGTGAAATTTCTAATTTCCGCCTTGTAACCGCGAGATCTCGGGTTCTATTCCAAACTTTACCATGATTTGAACATTTACATGACAACTCTGTATTTCATCTTTACGTGATATGTAAATTTAAAAGGACAACCAACATCTGCAGGAAAAAAAAACTGGATTTATGGTATCCCGTCCCGGGGGACTCAAAGTCTTTCATCCACTTACTGAACAACGGAAACTGGAGACAAATGCCGTATCCAAATTGTTATAAATCCAGCAAAAGAAAAAATATCAAAGTAAGAAGCGAGCGATATAATTTGTTAGTTAAAACATTTAGTTTCCAGCAAGTAGATTTTGAGTTACATAAAATCAAGAACTGAAAAATTGGATTTATCAAAAACAAAGTCATGTCTTCACTTTATCGATTCAAGTTTTGGTTTATATTCTTCATTTATTTGTTCTATAAAAATGCATAATCTAGAGTATCTAATATAAACAGTTGTGGTGCAAAATAGAAAAATTAATTGATTGAACAGGAAGTAATGTGGTTGTAAATTAAAGTTCTCAGTTGTGGTGTGAAAAGTTCCTAAGTGTTACTTATATAATAATATGTTCTACAGTCGTATCAATCTGCAATAGCAATATTAAAGTTGTTGTCAGTCTTGCTAATTTATAACTAACATTATCTTTGAAAGATTATGTCAATTCAAATTAATCCTGCCTTTTTATTGTTGTTATTTTCTCACCGTCGTCTTTTCTCGAGCAATGAAATTCTATTGGTATATAAAACTTTTGAAAAATTGAATTTACCTCTTTTGAGATTATAATTTTTGATTAAGACTTAAGAAACGGGTGCATTTTTGCCATGATCTTTCACAATTATATGATTACTGCAAGTAGAACCATGAAATTGGCACGACTTTTATTCAAATTGCCTTTTAAAACTTCATAATAGACAAAGCTAAATCTCTCAGTTCATTGGACTATGAACAATTAATCAACCTTAGACGTATTGCAGCTTTTTATTTTTACACGCGAACATTGTTGTCATTCTCGTAACAGAGTTAGTGATATCCAACAATGGACAGTGCAGCACGAGAGAAGTTACCACTTGTTTTGTTTTGAATACAAATGTCCAAATGATAAACGGTTTTGTTCTTGCAGCGTGTGAGTTCTATTTCCGGTTGCCTCTTCAACGTTCTAACAACACAATGACTTTTATTGCTTACGCAAAGTGTCGATTTGAAAATTATTCTATTTTTCAATGACACGTTGACGTAAACAAATTGTATTTTTTTATCTTGAAATTTATTGATCACGCAGAAGTGGCACAAGTACAAAGTGCGCATGTCGATAGAATATTGGACAATTGATTTTTCGCTCTCTGCAAAGTTTGCTTCAAGTTCAAGCTCTGGTACCGAGTTTGAATTAGCTATCTTGCAATGTTGATCGCTAAGATGTTGTAACAGCTAGCCTTAATAACGAAAGAGAAAAATGCAATGATTTTATTTGCGGTCTCAAAAGTTATAAGATTGATAAAGAGACACGCCGAAAACAAAAATCTTATTAACACGGACAGTTTCATAAGAACCGTTAATTAAAAGATACTATTAATTAAGGGGTTAATTGAATATCAATGAAACTGTCAACTGCTTAAGAGAGTATTAATAGAATTTTAAGCCCTCAAACGTACCGTCTACCTTTTGCCGTCTAATGACACCGATTCAAATTGCCAGAGAGTCATTAACAGTGATCACTAGCATTGCAGTACTAAATCTATTTCTCTGTTGAGGGGAACTGAATAGCAAATTCAATATTTAAAACAAATCAGTTCTCTTTTCATGCCGATCCAAACAAATTATTTTATTATTGCAAAGTTTGTCTGACCCTAATTTTAAAATGCCAACTTGTTGATACAGTCAAAATATGTAAGCGTTTTCTTGAGTTTTTAATCTCAAAATGTGGATGTGAAATTTTTGTGTCTCTGTTATTGTAACGCTACGTTGATCGTGAACAGATAATGGCGTATTTTGGGAACCTTTTCGGCATCTTCGAAGCAGACTTTTAATTTATTAAGGTTAATATTGAACAAACACGTTAAGCTTCTAAGGTTTTAAGCCCGACCGCTCTTCCAATTGCACTGTTTTACATGATTGCTTTTAATTAAAAATTTTGCAATTACTTGATACAATCTTTTTTCGTCATAGAATTGTAGGAAATATTCATCAGCACACAAAAAATGCTTTCAGAAAAGCGATACTCTGAAGAGCTTTTATTACAGAACAATTTCGTTAAGAGAGGTTAAAACTCTTAAAAAGTTGTACAACACAACGAGTTTGCTGTTTATTGCAAATAGAAAAGTGTTAAAAATGTTTAGCTAATTGAATTACTTCGTGCTATTCCCGCTACGATCTTGTTTCGTCCAAAATTCCACGATATTCTTTATGTTGGTATAGTGGCTTATTAGTTTCAAGAAATTGAAGAATATATATACATTAATAAACAAAGGCCTTAAAAATAAGAGAAATTTTGGAAAATAGCGAGGGTTGTCTTATTAACGGCAAAAATAGCGCTAACTGATTTTGATTATCGAATATCATTTTGCTAAGTGCGTTTCATTAAACATAGAACCAAAATTTGATAACTTTGGAAACAATGGATTGATCCGGCTGCCAGCTTACGAACGACAACATTAATTAAAAGGATTTTCTCATTCTGACAATGTTAAGTTCGCGCCAATTATCTCCAATTACCAACCATCACTGGTGTGTAAATTTCATTACACCGACTTCTTGTGTCTGGTCATGTATTTATCTAGCGCTCGACAAATGCCGCTAGAATACTCCACCAAGGAATAACTCTTTTTGCCAAGAATGACATTGTAGTAATCTTCAAACGGAGACAAAAACACTGTCAACTATCCTCAACGCGAAACATTGGCTCTCAGTAATAAAAAGGTTGTTTGTCGCTTCAATATCTCATAAAGAAAGTTTAATGTCGAAGTAATTAGCTCTTTATTGAAGTTGTAAGAGATTGTTATGATAATCTAGATAGGGATTATGTTAATAATGTCTAATTATATTTTGCTTCAATGAATGTTGTTCTAATGACTGCGCTCAGCTATAAACAACGTGATTGGTTGTGAAAAGCCAATTTTCGAAAAAAGAAAACCGCCGAAGGTTGGAGCGGCCTTATATGAATGGCAATTTAATTGGACTTTCGTTCACTGTCAATTTGGCGAGCTGGTGATAAATACTCCTTTCTTTTTCGTTTTATGTTATTTCTTTATACTGGTACAAAACGTTGTGCGCTCCTATTTCTGGATATTTAGAAAAGAAACCGTTTGCAAAATTGATTGTCGGTTTAACAATGGAGAACGGCGAAAGAAACAGAACTCAGAATGGTGAAAAATCTATGGCTTTGTCTTTCAGTATCTGTGGTATTTTAGGCCTTGAAGCAGTAAATGAAGTACTTGGTGACACAAACGCTCGGAGTAGCTCATCTCAACAACATGGAGCCAAGGAGATCTCCGGTACAAACAACCAAAACATTGAAAAGGAAGAAGGTACAAAAAAATTGTATTTTTAAAGTAACACACTCACTAGAAATTATCTAAAAACTTGAACAAAAAAATTTGCCAATACTATAAATTTGTAATAGGTGCCTCCATTTTTAAAAGCTTTGGTAAAGTCATTGTATTATTCAAAAGTGCAAGCCATATGGTTGATTACATGTGCGCTACTTCATGTAAAATACTGCATAGTTCACTCAATTTCCCCATTTTAAGTTATTTTAGAAAGATATATCAAACAATATTACTTCAACTTAACTGTTCAGTTTTATGTTTATTGGAATAAAAGTCTATAAAACGTTTTTCTCCATTAAGCACGTATGCATAGTTTGATCACCTTAAATTCTCTTTTGCTTTACTGTCAGTTTTGGTGGCTCGGGTCGATGCTAAGACTTTCCGGGCGAAACGCAACTTTGACTTTCTTTAAAGAACTCCTCGATATCAGTACGTAAAACAATCACATTAGCAGGAAATAACGCCTATAGACGAGATTTTGTATTTTAATATTTAGTTTATTCAAGTAGTTTTTAGGAATAAACATTTACATGAATTGCGGCTAAGAGCAATTACTTTCTCTCTCCTAGTCTTAACAGTTTCAGGACTGTCGTATTAGTTTCGGCTTAAGTGTGGTCAAATATTAATATGACCTCCTGTTTTTGTTCCGTATAAAATGTTCTAGGGATTCATTAGTAGCCAGTGTATTAAAACATCAATCATAGTTCTGCATATTCATGTAAGTTGCGGAACACAAGACTTGTAAATGAGAAGTTCAGTAGTACTTTGAGGCGACCAAACTTACAAGTTTCGACACTGATTTCAATGCGATTTGTGTAATACATCCGACATAATCAACTATATAATCGATTGTTAAAGATTATGCGCGTCTAAACTGGCAACTGTACTTGTCTAAGGTTTTTATGATGGACTACAGTCTACAAGAGTTTGATAGAAGAAATATTTGCCATGAGAATCTACATGGAAATTTCAAAAAATATTCCATCGAAATTTTGAATTTTCAAGGTTTTGCTGTTGATCCCGGGACCGATTTCAACAAAATCTGCCAATTTATTTAGTCGAATGATAAATAGCATATTTTTTAGTCTCAAATTGAAAAACAGTTTAATGAAAAGAGCTAATTTGAACAATTTGTGGAATATAACGAAACCATTTAAAATTCCAGGAAGATCTTTAAAATTTCAAACAGTGCAAGTGATCAGAATTAAAGGCCACATTGCCTATTTTGGAACTTTCAAATCTAATGGCTTTTCTGTTTTTGAACGTCTACTTGGCATGAGTAAAATTTAAACAAAGGCTGGCGCGTCAAAATTAACATTCATGTTTTTTGAAAGTGATTTTTTAAGTTTTTTTTTAAACAGCTGTGACCACCTTGACTAATTTTAACTGATTAAATTTAATTTCTATCACTTTGCTGAAAAGCAATAATTACAGCACTGTTATATTGCCATCCAAAAACGGGTATACTGTTTATGTAAGCAGAGCAATTTTATATCTCTGTCATGTGTTATTACATCTTTTCCACTAATATAAAAAGTTGGAATATATTTCAAGTTTTATTTTTTTATAGAATCTACGACTTGATGTTCCCGACGTTTTGGCGACTTTTTTTTATTAGATTTGGTTTTCCCTTAGAGACAGCGTATGTCTGCATTACAAAAAGTCAATATGTGGAGACCATAGAGAAAAAGAGACGCCATTTGAAAATGAGAGCTAATGAACTTTAAGTTATGATAGTTATTCAAATGTTTTTCTAAAAAATCAGTGGGTGTCTGCCTGTCATTGCTGTCCTAATATAATCTTTTGTGTTAGTTAAAAGACATTAATAAAGTCCAAGAATCGTTGCGACTTTGTCACACGTCAGCCCAGTTACCACATTGATTATTTCACATCGTCAGTTTCTCAACAACGAACATGAAGAAATCTTTTCGAAGACCAAAACGTCAAAGTCCTCTTCACAAGGGTTTGTAATTTTCAACATGTTCATCATTGGTTTTGTACGATTATCACTTTGTGAAAGCATTTCATTCAGTCATTCGGTCGCTTTTTGGCAACAAATCGATTTTTTTAACCATCTTGAGTGAATTAGTGAAAACTAACCCGCTAATAATTAGTTATTAATGTACATGCTTTACTAAGTAAGTCGTTTGAAAAATAATTATCCTTTAATTAGAAAAGCAGTTTTGTGAACGATTTTAAAGAGAGCTCTTTCTTGATATATTTTACAGAACTTTCAGACCAAGAATCCGATGCTGGAAAAATAAATGTTGGGAAATCGCAAGGAGAAAATTCTGAAGTCGACTTAACTCTGGCAGATTCTAGCACAGGAAGTCAAAAAAAGAAGAAGACACGATACAGGACAACATTCTCGCAATATCAGTTAGAAGAACTTGAGAGAGCTTTTGAAAAGGCGCCTTACCCAGACGTCTTTGCACGCGAAGAACTCGCATCAAAGCTTGGCTTGACAGAGGCAAGAATTCAGGTGAAATGTTAAAAACAAGTTCTACAATGTAATGCTACGGCTTTTTCTGGTCATACATTTTGGTTTTTTTTGTTTTCATAACCATCCGACAAAAATACCATCTGAATTTGTTATGACGAATTTGTGCTTCACAAAATAGGAAAATAATGCTAAAATCATTTCGCGTTTTCGTTTTTGAAATATAGATAATTTTTTTTTTCTATAATGCTACTTTACATACTCCATCAGTCAATTGATTATGGCTTTTCACCTTTGTTATAAAAACTGAAAGCACTCATTTTAGGAACTAATTTTGTATTAATTTTTGATGAATAACTTCCTTAGGAACAAATTTGATTCAAATGAAGACACTGCGGTGATCGCACGGACGACAGCCTCTTCATAAACCCTTTTTGGAGATAAAAGAAAGTACTGGCGAATCGAAATTAGATTAACTTTCATGTTATTTGTTCTTTTTAAGTGATCAATACTAATATATAGAAATTAAAGATCGTTCTCTTTTCAACAATTATTGAAAGTAATTATCCGCATCTCCAGGCCACAACGCCAGTTTGGAGTCATTTTTGACAGCATTTCTATTCATCTCCACAGGTATGGTTTCAGAATAGACGAGCGAAATGGAGGAAGCGAGAAAAGCTGTGCACATATGGTCCCATCAACCAGTTACATGCAACCGCTGGCTATCCCTGGATTTCACATGAGCCTGCTGCAAATTCATTCTATCCTTACCATTTTCAGAGAGAGCTAACACGAACAGGTGGAGGCGAAGGATTTACAGCTTGTTTTCCCGTTCCTTATTCACACGAGTTACCCTGCTATAAGAACAACTTTCACCACGTGTCTCCAAGTTCGTATTACAATGACTTTCGTGAGTGTTCTGGCTGTTCTTGCGGCGTTTCAGAATGTAGTTCTTCCCGTACACCATCGAGCTCTCATTTTTCATCCAGCTCCTTCCGTCGTGGAAGCGTGTCCACAAGTATTGAAGGAATGGAGTCAAAACCCGATTCGTTTAAAGAAAGCAGCCGAGTGTCAAGCATTGTTTCACTTCGAATGAAAGCTAAAGAACACGAAAAAACGATGTTTCAATGCGAAGCTGGCAAAAGAGGTCACGTTCACAGTATTTAATAAATTGTTAGGAGAAAAATATTTTTTTCAGTAGAAACCGTTTACAGTTAAGAACCGAAGGTGTGACTAGAACATTTAAGGCTAAGTTTTTCTGAATCCTTCAAATAGTTATTGATGGCGTAAGTTTGGTTTATGTCATTCATTTTAATAGTTTCGATACTCGGCCAAAAAGTAATGTTTCCAGTAGATGTTTGGTAATATTTATTGTTAAGTGACCATTCATTTTGTTAATGATTGGTGTTATTCAATTTAACTTTGAACAAATTGATGAAACATTATAGATTGACCATTTTGCTTTTCTTGAAGAGAAGAAATGATTGGTCTTTTTTATTGCTTTAGAGAAGTTAAGTGTAAAACCATTTTAAGTAACTATTTGTTTATTTATTATTTATTAGTTCGTTTCCATAAGCAACTTTACTGAACTCGTCGTTAATCTTACAAATCCAATATATTGGAAGAATTTGATCATTTTGGAAGTATTTAAACTTTTTTAACAATGGTAAATATTCAAGCACTGATGGGGAACCTTACATAAAGGGGCCATGCAAAATTTAGTTTTATACGGGGCCGGAGCAGAAATGCACAGGGCACCCACTTTTTCGAACAACATCGAAGCGGGGCATAAAGATGCAAAGAATGTTTTTGGCGGGGCACATATATTTTTCGATTTGAAGGGTGAAATCTCTCTGCTCGACTCGTACCCATAGTGGCCATACCCTAGCCTACCCCATGCCAATGTACAGATATAGTTGAATAGTATTTAATAGCAAACATGGCATAGTAGTGATTACCAGTAAAGAATAATACTATAATAATAATATTTTGAGTTTCAAAATGACTTTGCTCCGGTCTGGGGATAAAATAAATTTTGCACGACACCTAAATAAACAACTTTTAGATTACGAGCTAATTTGCCTCAATTTTGTAGTGAAATGCAGTCGAACAAACACATTTTTGGACTAACACATCAAAAAAACTTACCAATATTCTGTTGTAACTGTCAACAAGAGAATGTCATTCGCTTAGAACACTTCATAGTCCGTTATATCATTCCTTTTTTTCTAATAACTTTACAATACATTAGACATTAAATTACACATAAAAAAAGAAAACAAGAATTTAGTTAATATATTGTCTCATGCGTCTTTCAAAATAAAAAAAATTAAAACTTTCAAACTCTCTGTCGTATTTGGGAATAAAGATAGTTCTATTAGTCAGTAGATTGAGATGATCCACACAAATAAGATAAGATAAGAAAGTAATCACTAGCGAAATTTTTCAAACTGACGGTTATTTAAAAGACATATTATACGGGACAAATGAAGTTGGAAGAATTCTTCTGTTCATAGTTTGTATGCATTTGTGTCTAAAAAGATGAAAGTTTTTCAATTTAATTTTAATAAAACGCTTTTAAAAACTTCTTTTTGTTTATTTTTTGTAACTGTAACTTGTATTAGAATCTTTAATAGTTTTAAGCCCTTCCCGATGTTGAAAATGTCCTAAGTTATGTTTGAATCAATCAATGAAATAAAAATTCGTCTATAAATAAGTCTAAATAAGTTAATTTAGCTCTAGAGATGTTTTTGAGAGTAGAAAGCGCTTATCTTGTTAGAACAAATGTCTGAAGTCTTAATCTATTCAAGTGCGTTTGTTTAACAATCACTGATAGTACTAAAAAGGGTTTTGTTTTGCAACTCCTTGCACACATCTGGCGTTTTGTATTTATCGAGCTACTAGATGTGAATCATCTATATTGTAGCATATTGATATTATTTAAATGTTTTAGGCTAAAGTAATATGTCAACTCATTGAAGAATACATGCATTTTCTTTCTGTTGATTTAACAAGACAATGAACTCTCAACACGAGGTAAACCTTTTTTACACTTATAACAAAAAATTGAGGCTAAAATTGGCCAGATTTTAACAATATTTTAAGAATAACGTTGGGGCTCACATTTTGTTAAAAATATAATTTTTCATATTTGAAAAAAAACCCATTGATTACATATATACTTTATTATAAAAATCAAAATTTTGGAATTGCACTATCTAATCCCAAATGGCAAAGCTATACTCAGATCTATTAACTTTCAAGATCTTTGATATCACAACCATTCTAAAGCAAAAATTCCATGTGTCACAGTCTATATTCCCGAAACTAAGAGTTTTTGTAAGAATGTCTTCGATTACTTAATATTGTACTGGTGGATTATGTAAAATGTTTTGCTTTTGTTTTACAACATTTAGGAACCTAATGAGGTTCCAAGGAGAAGAGATAATAGGACTCGAGGTCCCTTAAAAGGATCCTACTCCTGGGTCAACAGTTTAACGGCCCTATCCGGGAAAGTCTAACCATTTGCAGATGTTAGACCAAAGGCAGCACTTTCTCCTCAATTATTTTTAAAAAGACCATGAGTGGTGGTCCGGCCGGGAATCGAACCCAAGCCTCCCGCACAGCAGACTTGCGCCTTACAAACCTAATGAGGTTCCAAGGAGTAGAGATAATAGGACTCGAGGTCCCTTAAAAGGATCCAACTCCTGAGTGGTGGTCCGGCCGGGAATCGAACCCAAGCCTCCCGCACAGCAGACTGGCGCCTTACCAACTGGGCTAACCAGGCGGCCGTTTAATGATTTTGCATTCGTTTAATTGTAAATTGCGGAAAGTTCGATTTGTTGTTAGCGTTGCTTTTTAGATTTGTAGAGCAAAGGATCGAGTAATTTCTTTTTTCTACATAGAAGGAACCTTTTTGGAATAAAAAATTTAAGAGTGCTGTCTTCCATATTATGGAAGCGAGGCTAAGTCCGTGAAGGATACTTGTCCGCGAAAACTTACAGCATTGAACGAGATTAGGAAGCATTCGTCGAACACGTTCAGAAATTGGCCAAAATATAAGTATATGCAACAATATTCTTATGAAAAGAGTGTATAGTGTATAATATTGACTGTATTATTGACTATTTACAATATATAATATTGACTATATTATTGACTATTTACAGTATATATTATTGACTATATTATTGACTATTTACAGTGTATATTATTGACTATATTATTGACTATTTACAGTGTATATTATTGACTATATTATTGACTATTTAGAGTGTATATTATTGACTATATTATTGACTATTTAC
>JAOTRI020123559.1:0-11945 GCA_028564885.2 Zoanthus sanctaehelenae
AACAACTCTTAAGTTCTAAGTAAACCTACCGAAAGGCTGTCGATCGTGTTTCTTATCTGTTCAACCATATTTGGCTGTTTGGTGATAAGGTACAAAAAGCCGCCACCTCCTGCACCCACAAGTGATTGACCTGTAGTTAAGCAGAATTATAATGAGATGACAGTTTCCAGTCTTCATGAGCTGATTTGACTATTACTTTCTGTGTATGATTGTTTGTTAGATCCTGATCCTGCCACTAGGCATTTTCCAAACTTTGACCGAGAAAAAGAAATTTGGCCCAGAAGATATGACAAAGGCTTAGAAGATTCAACCTTTAGAATTTACAAATCTTGTTAGTCAGTAAGCAAGGTTCACTTCTCACATACCCTGTTTGAAAAGCTGGAATATCAACTCATATTCCAGTTCTTTGATGCACTTATGAATAGCGTAATTTTTAACAATTCTCCAAAGCATGGTTTAAGTGTGAGTTGTGGTTGACAATAGGGATTTAATTATTTGTAAATAGTTTGTTTTTCTATTGTTGAATATTCTTTTTTCCTTATTTCTTAGGTAAGGCGGACGTGGTTAGCGCAGTTTGTAAGATCTCTGCTTTCCAACCACAAGGTCCCCAGTTCATTTCATTCATTCGAATACTTTGTGTGACCTTCTTTTCCGCCTAAATATGCCAACTCTGCTTTCCATATTTCTGCGGTTGGTAAATTAGTAACAGCGTTTGTTGGGAGCTAACCTGCGATGCATTAGTGTCCCAACCAGAGGGAGTCAAAGACTCTCATCTGCTCAACAGTACAGAAACCGAAAATAAGCACCGGCCCCATGGGCCACTAGGCTGAGGATTTAGCTTGACTTAGTTTATTTCTTAGGTTGTTGTTATTCATTTCTACGGGGTTTACAAACTTGAAAAGAGCGTAATTTCAAGTAGGGGGGAGGCTAAAAAATAGAATTTTTAAGGTGATATTTACAGATGCAAGCGCTGAAGGCGTGAGCAACTAAAGAGGTCTGAAATGAAATTTAGAGTTTTGGAAATGCTATTTTTAGCATTCTCCACAAGACATTTCGTTAAAAGACAAATCTGAATCAAGTATACAATCACATGTATTTTCAGTTCTCACATCCGATATTGCCGAGATTTTTTAACTCGATAAAAGCTCGACCTGTAGCTTGCTAGGGAAATGTTAAAAATCAGTGGTGTAAAATTGCTTGTGATTACATTACGACACAAAATTCTTAATGGAATATGACAAATTTCAACGTTTAAACAATTTGCAAAGTTTCGAGAAACTTCGAGGGGGTAACAAAAAATCCGAGAAAAGGCGAGTCAGGCAGAACCTTATTAGAGTCTTCCCAAGTCGTACGTAAGTCATTTGCTATGGCTGAAGTCAGCAGTGTTAAATTTACCAAAGTTCCTTTGACGGTTTTCGTTTAGAGAAACGAATGAATTGGCCACAGAAATTAAACATAGCTTGTCTAATCTCTCTTTGTAATTATTCAAAATCGCAAAATGGTTGAACCATGCTTGCAGCATTCTTGAACCAAGCCACGTTTTAACACGTTTGGCTGTCGAGAACGACGTCTCTCCCGTCGCACTTGTCTCAACGTTGACGTTAATCAACTTACAAACAACGATGACGTTGTCGATAAGCTGCCTCTCATTTGGTTGCAAAACTTTGACTTTCGTTAAAATATCTTCAAAACACCGTAAAGGGACTTCCCTCATAAGCACATGAAATGTACTTAATTGGGCAACAAGGGAGTTGACATTGACGTCACCGCTGTACTTTGATGCCATTCATCTCTTTGGAAGTATCTTCTCCATTGGCGGCTTTGAAAAGCAGTGTTTCTAGAGTTGCATACATTTTGAATGCTGGCTGGTTGAATCGTTCCTTCATGGATGATGTTATACGATCTACATCTTCAAAGTTTGGTAAAATCCAATGAAATCGTCGTGTGCCTCAAGGTTTTCTTCAATCCACCGAAGACAAAATGTCAATTATTCTTTGTTTTCAACTTCTGTGCATTCATCACAAATCAACGAGAAATAGTTATTTTATATTTCACCAAGTCTCTAACTACTTGAATTGCCATAAAACCAATCAGCTCGTTTTGGATGTCGTGACAATCCTTTATTCGACAACCAGTTTGCCAGATCCTTGTCATCCCTTGCCCGTAGTTTTAATAATTCGATAAAAATTTGCTTCTTTATCATCATCACCTCTAATAGCGATCCCCTGTCTTGCGAAATATTGCAAGGACTGTATGATTTTCGCTAAGCAACGTCGATTTTCGTCTCTTGTTACCCTTGCGATCGTGCTAGTCATATCAACAACAATATTGTCGTGAGTTCTTGGAATTACCATTTCATACTCAACGACAATTTGGTGACACTGTGATGTTTGGTGCTCTCGGCACAGAAGCAAAGCTTTCTTCCAGTTTCCTTTCTCGTTCTGATTTATGCCAATATAGCAAAACACAGAATCTTTCTTTTTGTCACAGTGTAACCATAGATATTCCCTAAACAAGGAGCTTTGAAAAGAGCGACTCTGCTTGCCAAAACCAGTCTTTGGAAACTGGAAATTACTTGATTGGTTTGGTGAACTGGAAATATTGTTTACTGCTGCTGCCTCTTTTGTTACATCTTAACGATTGCAATGCTGTCCCACATCCATAGCCACTTCTTCTGCAACTCCAAGCATGATACTGTGTGATAATGATAAAGGCGTGGACTCTTCCTCTTGTGTAATGCTCGTTTCCTTTGTGATTTTGGAGAAGTATGGTGCTATTGATTTTGTTCCCCTGGTGCGATTAGTTTTGTTTTTTCCAGAGATCATTTCATTGCCAGTTAAAACTGATGCTTTTCCAAACTGCACAAGTATAAACCATATCTTTCTATCGCTTACACAAAAGACTAAAATTCTTATCCTATCAGCAGCTATTACGTTGCTGAATATTAGAAAAAGAACCAAGTATTGATCACATGTGAGAAATTACTCAGGTGCCATCTTGAAATGCGTAGAAATTGCCTCGCGCAAATTTTCTGGAATAGATTTCGCTGATTAATCAGTTTACTGACACTATTTATTTAAGTAATTTTTATATTGCATTTAATGCTTTAATTTTGTTTCTTGTTTCTTTTGGTAGTTTTTTCTTTTCAATTTCTTGTTTTATTATGTCATCATTTATAATTTACAAATATTTGTTTTGGCTTAAAAGTAGGGAGAGGGGGAGTTAAAGCCCCCCCCCAGCCCCCCCGGGTCCGCCGTCCTTGAATTTTCATTCTTTGTGAGACTACTGGTGATTTTAGTAACTAACTTGCAAATCTCAAAAGTGATGGGAGTGTTAATCTATCTCTCGGGCGAATGAAATTTTTCTCCAAAAAGGTATCCCTCATAAAATAAATCATGCAAAAATTGTGTCGTTTAAATTATTTTTTAAAAAACAAAACTTAATCTTTTCTCCTGCCTTCATAACTTCTTTGTGATGTATAAATTATAAAATAGTCAAGGAGAAAGGTTGGGAATATTTGAGAGCACACAGGTTGAAACATGAGATGCATAGGATTTATATCAGCTTGAGTATTCAAAAAAGGCACAGGAACATGTTTTATCTATCTTTTAAAAAATATATTTACGGACGTAAAAAAGATAAAGAGGATACATAAGAACAAGTACAGTTTTTATTTCTTTAAAGAAACTGGAAATTCCACAACTTGGAGACCTTCAATGAAATTGCCCACATTAGTGTATTATTTAGAATGCTTATCCTAATTACTTTATAAATTGTTTTGCTTCAAGTCAATTGCATAAAATATCTCTTACACATAAAAGATTTTATGTTTTAGACTACATGGTACAATAAATTAGTTGATACTAGAAGGGTAGAAGTTCAGTATTAATAAAAATTTTACATGCACAGAATTGTTTGAATGAAGAAAGAGAAGCACAGTGCTAAAACGTTTCAAAATGCTGCACTAACCATCTGTGTATGGTCGTAATGCATCCATTATCTGTCCTACCATGGCAGGCTCTGATCCTAAAATCAAATATATTCAACAACTATAAATATAACAGGTAAATAATTGCCCATCCCGCCAACAAAACAAACCATCAAGAGACATACGCTTTGCTGAAAGTTAAATATCGAAGACGAAGAAGTCAGCTTATACACAGTCCGAGAATATAGAAGATAATATTCCCTACAAAATAATGCACTGGATATCCAAACGTAACTTACGTAACGTATCTCATGGTGTATATGCAATAAATAAGAACCAATTTTTTAAAACCAAGTTTTGAAAACAGGAAATAAAATACATTGTACAAGTAATTTGAACTATGAAAGTGCCAGCAGTGTAAAAGTACTCAACTGCAATATAATAATTCTGGTTCTCCATTTCCACACTGTTAAGTTCTGCTTTTTATGCTGAGATAATTCTTTTTGGTTTAAACTAAGCATCCAAAAGGGGGGTTGGCGTATACAGAGGTTAATATCTGTTTCTAAACAGGTAATAACGAGGTTGTCTTCCAGTTATCTAATTGGAAATAATCAACAACTGTAATTCATTCAATGGATAACTAGCTTTTTAATAAATTTACCAGACTTTCTCAGGTTTTGACGAGGAAAGTATTTTATTGTAGAGGTTTTGTATGTGACAACAATCGCATCACATTCCTTGCCAATCCTTCTTTGATAAGAAACTATAGAACTAAAGTACGTTGCCAGAACTGGAATCCTAGGCCTTGTACAGAAACATTCGTAAATAAAACTTAAGAAAGGTGCGTTAATTGAAGTTGTATTAGCGCATGGTTAGTTCATACATTTTAAAAGCAAACATGCATATACCGTGTTTGATCCTTAAATTGCCTTGCCGATTTTTTAAAGTCTATGTGTGAACTGCTTTTCTAACTTAGCTTTCCAACCTTCCGGGGTAGGTAATTGAGTAAAAGCATCTGATGGGGGCTAACCTGTGATCAATGTATTAATGTCTAATGTAAGGGGAATCCTGGAATCTCATCTACTTATCACTACTTGATCCGGCTCTAAATCAGCATCTAGGTTTGAAAAGGATTTAGTTCTAGGTACACTAGATTTATTTTAAACCTAGCTTAGAGCGTTTTACCTTACCAGTGGGACTTAGAATAAATGCTTAAAGGTACACGCGCTGTGCTTCCTTGGAGCTGATTAGATCAGATACGGTACAAAGATTTGATTCAATTTCGCCTGTTAGAATTAATGTTAAGCTTGTTATATGAGACGAGAGAAAAAGAGAGGGACAAAAGGGAGGGGCTGGGTAAAAGAACTTGAGGTAGCAGTGAAAATCACAGCAAAACTAAAAAAAACAGAGAAAGCTGAAACCAAACTTCCAACCGCTTTTTTACTGTTCACCACCGTAAACAAAAAGGTCGTGTTCTTGAACTATTTACCTGGGGCCATAAGTTTCTTCTGTTGCCAGTATTTGTTGAGGCACTCGCCAACTTGTTTTATATCCCCTGTCACAAAAAACCCTTGATTGTTATGTTTATTAAGGGCTATATTTCACAAAGAAAAACTCATATGGTTCTATTTTCTGTTAATTTTAAAAACAATGTTCTTAAATCTGAGCTTAATACAATAACAATAATAATAATAATAATAATAATAATAATAATAATAAATAGTAATATTAATACAGATATAATGATTTTTATATACAGCACTAACTTTTAAAGCTCTATGCGCTTTACAAACTAAAACAGTTTTAATAGTTGATGGTGCTAAACATTAGTCGAACCTTGATTATCCGGACCCTTTAGGACTGGCCCGAATTATCCGGATAATCGAAATAACGAATATTAACACAAGCAGAGCTCTAAAATGTCTTTTGATGCGAAAAAATTCAGTTCTGACTGGAATAAACCAGACCCAAACAAACAACTACATCATTTCAATACTTTCTTAACTCTTAAATTTCCGTTTCATTGTATTATAATGTATTACGTCATATTGTAAAAATTTGTCATATTTTATACTTATAGTAGTAACACTTATTACTTTTCATTAAACTTATAATGGCATAAGCATGCCGAAACATGTCTTCAAAAACAGTTGTCCGTTTTTTTCAATTATCATTATTACTATTATCATTGAAATAATCGAAAACTTTGTAAACAAAACCAGCATCTATCAATTTATTAACAGCACTATATCTTAAAATGAAATTTGTAATTCTAAGTGAATAAATGGTCGTCCAGGATGATTTATAAATCACATCAATGTTAAGACGTAATGCAAACTTGTTAGTTAACGCAGCCTATGTGACATGTTAATCCTCATTATAAGCCATTTTAAGTAGGTTTTTTTCGTTCCTAGCTCTCGTTATGTCAAGCGGAAAATATTTTGTGAAAATATGCTAACTGCAACATTCACTCGCTCCTGAAGATGACTTTTGGTCAAAAACGTTGGAGTTTTTAATTCTTTTATCATATTTTAGCCTTTCATTATATCTTACTTTCAAACGATTTCAATGAATGACTTGTGACTTTTACCTTTTAGCAGCGCCTTTGCTGATTTCTCAGCATTATCCACCAAATCGTCAGTGTTTTTTCGTATTTCAGGAAGCCGTGCGTACCAGTTTCGAACCACGTCCTGCAAGAATGAAATAATATAATATAACTGCACATTATGGAAGAATTTGGAAACAAAGGATGTTCGAAATTTTATTTAGATATAAATTTGACATAAAACACTCGCTCTAATTCCAGTGCTGTATCAGAGTATAGTTAACAACTATTCACCGAAGTGAGGTGGTTAGTGGTGGATATTTACTGAGCCAGTGAGATAATATAAACCACCAAAAATTGTTTTTAACTCATAACGGTTCCAATATTTTTCCGCGCGGAAAAAAGGACTGAAACAACAAGCAGCTCAAAAGTCACATGATACGTCACGTGATCAAAAGAAAGAGAAATTTACATCGTGCAAAGTGAAAATCGTTGTTCGATCTGTTCCTAAATCAGTACGCAAGTTTTATTTTCTGCTGCTATCTACAAAGTTCACATTAAAATTAAAATTACGGGAACGAAGCCTTGTGCAAGATTCCGCGAGCCGTCTTGAATGGACTCGAAAACAAATTGATTTCTACCACCTGAAGTACTTGGAATTGCTGATGGCCGTTGGCTTGAAGGAGCGGGAGGAGGAGCAACAGCTGTATTAGTGACCGCAATAGCAATATTTTTGTTTCTGGCCGGATCAAAGAACTCGCCAAGCTTGTTTGACATTGTTTTGAACTGCCCGAATGTTGGAGTGTCACAGTAACTCTGGATGCTCGCTTCGCTTTGATGCCCGGTTATTGCTTTAATGTGTCGACTTTCGATGTTTGCAGCAGATAAAACCGTTACGGTGGTGGCTCTGATCGAGTGGTTTGTGAGGTGTGGAGTTATACCAGCTCATGTTGTCATAAAGCGTAGCATATTATCAAGTGTGTTGTGTTCAAGTGTTGTCGAGCAGTACCACACAGCATCTCTTTCTGGTTTAAACGATTTGCACGGGCTTCGTAGTTTCTGGAATAAACTGCTGCACTCGGAATTCAGATATGACAGGTATTTCTGATAAGTTTCACCGGGCAGCGTTTTGAGCCAGGTCTTTCGAATATTTTGCCGACTTGGTGGTTTTTGGTCGCCAACACTGCTCCACGCTCTCTACTCATTTCCAAATATTTTTCACCACTTGGCGTTTCTCTTGAGACAAGGATGTGTTTCTTTAAAAGCTGCTGGTTTTCACGACGTACAAGTCGACCTCTAATTTTCAGCCAAAAAATATGTCATTTTTAGAATAGTCGGCATATAAGTCGACCCCCAAAACAGACACTTATTTATTTGAAACCGACGCTCAATATTTAATTCATACAATTGATTAAAAAAAATTTATAACGTTTACATCAAGAAAGTGCCATAAACTGATTCAGTTCAAACAAATTTTTATACAGGTTGTGAAGGCGAAAAATTCGGAATAAACCCAGAAGAAAAGTTGAACTTTGTTTACTGTGAGCTTCATTCGATACACAGACTATCGCATGACAAACATGACATTTGGATAGAAATATCTCACCACAGGATAACGTGACCGGCGTATAAGTCGAGTGTGAGATAAGGTTAACTTGTACAGTAACTAACAATGAAAGTTTGTTATGGTATGTCTATGCAGCTAGTACCTCGAAAAGAATACTCCTTCAAAGTTCAATTTTCAAAAGTCAAGCAAACGCCCTTTTAACAACATTGCCCTGAATAAGAACAGCAGCTCTGCAGCGCAGTATCGAAGCATACAGAGACAACAGTCTACCTAAAGCAAAAATCTAACTTGACACTCAGAGATAATACAAATTGGTTTAAGGAACGTTTCCTTTCACAGATTAGCTTTAACAAATCCCTTTTCCAGGTCAGGATGGCGCTTATCTCCACAAGTTATCCAGTTTCATCCCATGTTTTGGAGTGATAGGAATTATTGTGCGAACTTTTCCATCCGTCTGGGGTAAGTCATATAGAATTAGTGTTGGGATTTAAACAATGATGGATTAGTGCCTCATCCAGGGAGAATCATAGATACTCATCTGCTTCACGCTGCATTATTAGTACCATCACTACCGCTATTATCACCATTAGTGCCATCACTACCACTATTATCACCATTAGTACCATCACTACCACTATTATCACCATTAGTACCATCACTACCACTATTATCATCATTAGTACCATCACTACCACTATTATCATCATTAGTACTATCACTACCACTAGTATCATCATTAGTACCATCACTACAACTATTATCATCATTAGTACCATCACTACCACTATTATCACCATTAGTAACATCACTACCACTATTATCATCATTAGTACTATCACTACCACTATTATCATCATTAGTACCATCACTACCACTATTATCATTATTAGCACCATCGCTACCGCTATTATCACCATCAGTACCATCATTACCACTATTATCACCATCAGTACCATCAGTACCACTCTTATCATTATTAGTACCATCAGTACCACTATTATCACCATTAGTACCATCATTACCACTATTATCACCATCAGTACCATCACTACCGCTATTATCACCATTAGTACCATCACTACCACTATTATCACCATCACTACCATCACTACCACTATTATCACCATCAGTACCATCACTACCACTATTATCATCATTAGTACCATCACTACCTCTATTATCATCATTAGTACCATCCCTACTACCATTAGTACCATCCCTACCATTATCATCACCATTAGTACCATCAGTGCAACTATTATCACCATTAGTACCATCACTACCACTATTATTACCATTATTATCACCATTAGTATCATCACTACCACTGTTACCACAAGTAGTATCATAACTACCATTATTAACACCATTAGTATCAACACTGCCATTATTCTCACCAGCACCATCATAATATGAACACAACTGCCCTTTTTCATTAAACATATCTCCAAAACGTGCAAAAATTAAGTATCTGATGGCAAACGTTATCTAATTGCCTAAGCTTTAATACAATAACACACCTGTAGTAAGTTCTTGGCAAGTCTCGTTTTGCCTGTGTAAACAAGTACGAATTTCGTATCGAGTTCTTGAATAAAATCCTCAGACACATTGAGCAAAGTTGTGTCAACTTTAAGTGATAACTGTGCTTTCGATCGGGAAATCTTTATTCCCTCCACGAAGCCACCAACATTATCCTCCCATCCTCCCCCTGTGGTCATCATCTGCTCAATATAAAGCACGATATGAACCAATGAACTAGTGTCAGCGGTAAATCCTATGTGAACAAAATAGTTAATCACAATAGTTCTTTGTTTACCGCAAAGTGTCAATCTAGGATTCTAACGTATATTATTCAATAGAACCTTTGCATTCACGTGATCAAAACGTAGTAACTGTTGCTACGCCGCCGTATTAGTGCACCACTTTGTGTAAACAAACCCGAGAAAGGACGCTATAAATCATCTGTGGAAGACGCGAAAGAAATTGAGTTGAAAATGGTTCAGTGTTTGATCGTAGATTGTTCTAGGAGAAGCGACAGAAGTAGTGAGGTAAAACCAAGATTTTTTAGAGTTCTGGCGGTGGTTAAAAACCAAGGCGAAGAGTGGGAAAAGCTAACTCAGGAAAGAAGAGATCGATGGATCGCGGCGATCAGCTGAAGTGACTTAGAAAAAATTTTACAGAACGACAGAGTTTGCGACAAACATTTTGTTAGTGGTTCAGCTGCTGCAGATTGGAACAAACTCGACGTTGATTGGGTGCCAACTCTTCATCTGGGTAAAAAGAACTTCAGGGAGGTCAACGCGGCAGGCCAGAGTTAAGAGGCAGAAGCTTCAAGCAAAAAGAAAGCTGGAAGAGCAGGAAGAGGAGGCAGAAGAAAAGAGAAAAAGAGTTAACGAGCCAGGACAGCCACTTTACGAGCTGAATCTCGAAAAAGAAAATCAAGATTGCGTTTCTTCAACTAGTACTGTGGACGCAAACACTAAAACAGAGGAATTCTTATTCGAATATTTATTTGAAGGACGCGTAGAGAAAATAAAGCCGTTTGATCGTTTGTATTTTGAAAACGATGATGCCAAAGTTTGCTTTTATTCCGATTTACCGTCGTTTGATGTTCTTTTGGCAACTTTCAACCACGTAGCTCCGCATGTTCGAAGGGAATCTAAAACATTGACTCCATTTCAGGAGTTTGCGATGGTTTTAATAAAACTCAGGCTGAATGTGCCCCTGCAAGACTTTCCGTATCGTTTCGGGATTCGCTCTGTTTCAACAGTTTCTCGAACATTCACCTGGTGGATTAAAGTAATGGACGCAAGATTGAGGCCACTAATCGCTTGGCCAGATAGAGAGGCTCTCTGGGCAACCATGCCCTAATGTTTTCAGTTTTCTTTTGGGAAGAAAACAACTATAATAATTGATTGTTTTGAAGTTTTCATCGACAGGCCATCCAACTTACTGACACGAGGCCAGACGTGGTCATCATACAAGCACCACAATACCATCAAAGTACTGATAGGTATTACTCCTCAGGGTACATACACATACACATCTGAGGCATGGGGAGGGCGGACCTCTGACAAATTTCTTACTGAGAACTGTGGTTTTATGAAAAAACTGTTGCCTGGGAACATGGTTATGGCAGATCGTAGTTTTACCATCAGTGAAAGTCTGCTATCCAGGCAAGCTAACTAAGTATTCCCTGCTTTCACAAAGGTTAAAGACCAGTTAGACCCAGTAGATGTAGAAAAAACTAGTGGTATATACTCTTCAAAATGAATGTTGCGTGAATAATAGAGATCTGAAAACAAAGTATACTTGAGGTATATTTAAATATTCAAATATATTTATTATTATTTATGAGAGAGCAATTAAGAGGTCTCACCTTCAACAATACATGCAGTTTTGTGAAAATACATTGGTATCAAGGAATATTTGACTTCATAACTATATTTACATAATTAGCACTTATTATTAGAGTTCTAAGAGCTTTACAAACAAATACAGGTATTTAACATGTAACTTTGTAAGCTAGCCTATAAACATTCTGACTAACATTTCTTCACAAAGTATTAAATTTAGATATCGCTAGAGTGTTTTCAAAATCTTATCTGCAGCATGAAGATTCAGTCGTACAGCCCAGAGCATGTATTCTTCAAATTTACAGAGAAAAAATAACAAAAACATCCAGTAGGAAGATGGTCAAATCAATCTATAGAAGAACAGTAAAATTCGTGGCGGACATGTTTTTCTCGCATGTGGAAGATTGGCACTAGTTACCAGCTTACTTACTGTACATGCTCAGAAGAGTCGTGGCGGGGTTTTGAAGTAACGGTTTTTGTGTGGGATACCTGTGGTATCTCACACTATTGCTATCGGCTGTGTAAAGAACTAACCATGCAACATCGGGA
>JAOTRI020123570.1:0-11944 GCA_028564885.2 Zoanthus sanctaehelenae
GAAGAATAAAGTAAATAAGAATGAGAATCGGTGGGTTTATAGTGGACACTGGTGCTAAGATGATCGTCAGTAATACTAACTGCGATGTCAGGAAAAGTGACAGACTTATCGCTGATGTCCCAATTGAATTCTAAGGCAGGATGAAAAGAATTAACGAAATAAATAAATGAATCTAACTCAACACGATTGACGAAATAACAATCACCAAATGAAAAACATTTGAGTGTAAGGACAAGTTCAGCTATTACTAAATTGTTTCTTTAGAAACACCGACGCAGCTCAAACTAGCTTACCGGTAGTTATTTTTCTATTGTAGCTTCATTAGTTTATTGGCCGTTTGCTCGTTTAAATCTCAAAATCTTTTGTTATTTGTGCACGGTCAACGTCATGTTTCAATAGGAAAAAGGAGAACAAAAACGTAGCACAGAAAGTTGTCAAGCTTCCTAGTAAGTCGACTCTACTAACGTTTTCGTCAATTCAGTCTCTTACGATTGACTGCAAAAATTCGAAAACTACTCAACTTGTTTAGTTTCTGTTTTTCTCATCAAGATAAATTTTAAAGATAAAATGCTGTAAACACTTAGGTTATATGATTGTTATCCACATAATATAGATCAATGAATTATCATAATCATCACCATTTTAGGTTTTACAAACAATTGCTCATTCTTTGCAGGGCTTCAGTCCGGTAGTATCCAGTATCTTCCGGTAGCTCTTCTTCAGATGACCGATAAAGAAACGGGCGCGAACATCATCTACAACGTTGAACCATTCATGGCAGGAGAGTTTACCAAACTTACCAACAATTACGATTTTGCAGAGAAGAGTGGAGTTGGCACAGACTTGGTTTTGGCTTTTTGTCACTTTACCTTCAAAGCATCCGGTGGTAAACTACTTGTGGTGGATATCCAGGGGTGGATACCGAGCGATAACAGAAGCTGCATGTTCCTTACGGATCCTCAGATTCATTCTCCAGTCTACAAGTGCTTTGGAACTGGAAACTTGGGTTTTCTTGGCTTTGAAAAATTTTGGAGCAAAATGCATCCAGATTGCAACACTATTTGCAAGAAACTTGGCCTTGAACGACCGTGACTTATCAGGTTGAAAGGTTTTTTTTCAAGTGCCTAAGGCGAGACCAACCGAATGTGTTAGGGCTCAGATCCGACTGAATCTCGTTTTCTCAAATGATAAAACACTGAAGTGTGATCGTTAAACTGCAATTTAAGTTTTTGCTTACTCTGCGTATCAATTTTTGTTTCAGTGTGCAATTGAAAACATTTTAAAAATGAATAGGATAAGTGTTTTATCCCATGCTCTTTTACAAACAAGTATTCTAACTTATGTAAATGATTTTTTTCTAACCGACCAACACGAGCTTTTTTCTAAAACAATTCTTGCTTCGTTTGACCTACAATGTAGAACTCCAAATGATTAGATTTACAAAAGAATATATATTAATATAAATGTCCATTTTAGTTGTATTCCAGGTTTTTGTAGCTTTATTCTTCCAGTTCTCTTGCTTGTTTCGAGGTGCATGGAGAACTAGTTTTGACACTACAAACATTTCTGTTTTCAGTAATTAAAAAAATTTAAAATAACTTTCGTACAAAAGCTGCATTGCTGGGTTTTTATTGTGGTTTAACTTAGGCGAGGAAACGCAAAGCATTTATTGTCAATTGACATAATTTCATTCAATTATCCTATCAATTTAAAATTTTTTCGTTTGCAGAGACCATTTTCGCATTACAGATGCCGTTAAATTTAATGACAGCAGATTCAGTTTTTGCAGTGTTAGCTTCGTTTCGTTGTTAGACTACGAGCCTGAGTTTTCTACGAGCAAATAGTCAACGAGGCGCAGTCAACGTCCATTGGACGTTAAGCGTTAACAAATCAATTTTCCGACGGCCCCTTAGTTTTGTATTTTCTTCAAGTATTTAATCCACAGCTGGCCAACAAAGACTATTCTGAGATGTGAGCATCCAAGTTTCCTGATAGATGTGAAACAGACTTTTCCAGATTTTTTAATTTTAATAATTATTTTATCCACTTTAATCAGTTCGCCAGTTGCGTCGTTTTTTCAACTTCACATACATGTTGAAATTGTAAGCTCGCTGCAAGTACGTTCTACCAGAATTCTTTTTAATTTTTCGAAAAAAAAAAATCATTTCAGAAGCTTCGAAGCATTAAAATATCAAAAACTGTGCGAAACTTCCCGAAAAAAACAAGTTTTTTTTACCACAAGGAACCATTTTAACGCGATAAAGCCATTTCAAAACAAGTGTGAAGCGTGCTTCGCGGGAGGTGCTGCATCACACATCGCTCAAGGAAGAGCACCCGTTCCGTCGCCCATTCTTTTTAGCGCCCTGATATAGCTAACCAAATCTTCACCTTTTAACTATTAGGAGACAAGTGTGGTTAAGTATCTATCTTGGGACTTTTTCTGTCCAAAACTGCCGGACTCCTTCACTTTTCTCTGCCTATAATAATGTCACTATATATAAATCTCACCATTCCCTAATACCTGTCGACCAAGCAACGACAACAAATCTATCGCGTTAATCTAAGATTCATAGATTACAACGTTTAGTTAAGCCTTCAAGATTTGTTTGTCGCTTGCTCCTTGAAGTCAATCAGTTTTACAACACTATACAATACCGTCCGTGTGATTTTCTCCTTGCACCATATATTTCCAACCAACAGGGTCCAGTTATTCTAGTAGCAAACTTCCTGCCTGCTTGCTCTCAATAAAATGTGCAAGAACCCCCTATGTAACAGACCTGGTGCAACCTTACCTGGGGGGTACTTCTCCCTACCTGGTGAGATTTTAGCCAACCAGCTGGGCCCTGGGCAATTCTGAGGAGAAATAAAACCTCCCTTGCGACCTGGTAGAATTTGCGAAATAATTAGGCAAATATATAAGGATATTTTGAAGCTTTCTTTCAGAGCATTGCGCTACCATAAATAATCAAAACATTATAACAAATTTTCTACATCACCAAACAATTGTTTACTTTTCGTAAGATTTTCCCCCTTGGTCCCATACAATGTTCAGCCATAGTGGCCATGGTTACCATAGGGATGGATTTTAAAATCCATGGCGAGATAGAGCATACTTTAACCTTTAGTAGAGCCTTTGTTTCTCATAGTTCCTCAAGGAACTAGTTTTTTAAGACATCGTCACTAACGTTAATGGAGTTGCAATTAAACTGAGAAAAGGAACTGTTAAAAGAGCTGTGTGAAATATATAGTTGGACAGAATTTGGAAAAGCATTGTTTAAACTGTTGTTAAACCCGGATATGCATGCTTGGATGTATTTTAATCTTGTGAAAAATTTCTATCAACCGGGTGGAAAATCTTGTGATCAGGCAAAAAATTTGTGAATAACCTGGAAAAATTTTAGAAGCCGCGAGGTCTTTTACATAAATGTGTCTACCAGCACGCATTTGGCATCTACATGCGGCAAGAATGGGGACCCTCAGCAACGTTAACGATGACAGTACCTACATAAAATACTCGTCTCTGATTGGCTGACGAGCATGGAATCTTTTCTTAATTCATGCAATTAATTAATACCACGCGTGCTTTTAATTAAATTACATGGATCTATCCCAGAGGTCTTTGCGGCGTGTGTACATTTTCTACAAGACTTGACTTTAGTTGTAGTCGTGGAGGATTTTCATTGTAAAGAATCAAGTATTTTATGTAGATATGATCAATATCAAAAGGAAATACCACCGTTGGAAAAAAAAATTATAAAAAACCCCCCCGCACAAATTTGATGACAGTGAACTAATACCACGATTGCGAATATATAATTTTACTGAACAAAATGTATATATTGTCGAACTTTATTTGTAGGTATAGTTATTACAAGTATGAGAGCTGTTCATTTTATTGAACAATAGTTCGAAATTAACCACTTTTTAAAGTGCATGTGACATACTTTTTTACTGTTTCTTGTAGTTTAAATAGATCAAGTTTACGGATTCTACTTTTTTCACGGTTAATCTTATTAATAATACAAAGGGAAAAATTACTCGATTCTGTTAAGAGCAGTGCAGTTTAAGCGTAACACCAAAGCAAAAAAGTGTAATACCAGTGCAAAACGTGTAAGATCAGTGCAAATTACAAATGTTTTGCGATTGGTTAAGAAACAAAAATAATTTTGAATAAACCAATCGTAGCAACATATTCGCGTTGATGGCACGTACACAAACAAGTTTCTAGCAAAAAATAATTAAATTTAAAATGGCGGGCGATGGAGTGTGCCTTGAGTAGATTTTCTGAGCTTCAAACCTACTCTAAAAACAAAACCTCTGTGAGAAGCACTGGTTTTTGGTTGCCCGTTCAGAAAACAGGGTGGATTGAGAATGAAAAATGTCATTGAAATGGAAAATTACGAGTCAGGAGAGCCAATCAATTAGCAAAACATACGATCTAGTGGATGATTTTCATGACAAGGTATCTCGACATTTTTGCATGTATATTATTTATAAGTAATCATACGGTTTTTCTCGTTCAATTTGAAATCAATTTGCACTTGTGAGTTTTTTCAAAAAGCTCAAATTGCACTCGCCGAAGCGGCACGTGCAATTTTTGCTTTTTGAAAAACTGACTCGTGCAAATCAATTTCAAATTAAACTCGAAACCGTATGATTACCTATACTAACGTGACACGTGATACTTTAGAGACTTCCAAGTTGTTAACCCGAAACATTATTCAATATGGCCACAGAGCAGGTTAGAAAGAAAGGTGGAAAAGGATGTCTTTCTGGAGCGCCCAATGGCACCAGAACGGAGTATTCATAAGCGAGAAAAATAGACTTGTTCAAGCACTTCGTGATTGAGCGAGGTAAACAACTTTAAGTCAAAGGAAGTCAATTAGATCCCAGTCCCCAGGACACTTTTTCAACAAATTTAGGCCCTGATTATATGGAACGGGCTAGCCCAGTTGAGCAGGCTGAAACACAACTTTTAGTATTACATGATGTGAGCCAGCCCGGCACGGTTACAAAGCTAGAAAGAGTTTCGTATTTGTTTACAATATGGCAGAATTGCGAAAATCTTCCACTCTATTCGCTAAATGATGTATTTAACAACATTTGTGCTTGAAATTCTCAAAACGAATTGGCCTCAGCTCCAAACAGTAGACGTTGTTATAAGAAAGAGTGGACAAATAAGTTGAATATGACAGAAATTGTCAGTCAGGGCCAGCCCGGTTGTGCAATTACGTGAAAAATTTTCAGCGGTTGTTACCGAGATCTCGCCAAACCGGGCTGAAGATTTTCCATGTAATAGCGAGCAGACAGCCAGGATCTCGGTAGAAGAACTCAACACACTCAAGCCGGCCAACCCTTCCATATAATCAGGGGCTTAGGAATTTTACAGCTTAGAAAAACATGTTTATGAATATTAAAAGCTTTTTGATACTACAGTGATTTTATACACATATCAAGCTACTAAGAAACAAAAAAAATGTCATATGCGCTTTAAAACGGCTAACGTGCCATAATTCTGTCGGTATAATCATAATATTAATAATTATTATGGCTGTGCATTTTTATGCCTAATTCGGTTTCATTTTAATTTATATTTTTCTTTATTATCTGTGGCCCCATCAAGTGATAAGTGACAAGATAGAAAACTGAATTTTAGCTAATGAAAACGTGTACAAAAAAGAATACCTGAAGGCTTTGGTGCTTCCATGTTCCATAATAATAAATTTTAAAACTTGCTTTTTCCAATTTCCAATCTCTCGGTTTTTAATTTTGAGTTATTGTTTTTCTACTTTATCTCGGCATGTTAGCTACGGCTATGAGGTGTCTAACAGAAGTTCTCTAGGGTAGGGTGAAGACTCGCATAGCTACGGCTATGAGATGTCTAACAGAAGTTCTCGAGGGTAGGGTGAAGACTCGCATAGCTACGGCTATGAGGTGTCTGACAGAAGTTCTCTAGGGTAGGGTGAAGACTCGCATAGCTACGGCTATGAGGTGTCTAACAGAAGTTCTCTAGGGTAGGGTGAAGACTCGCATAGCTACGGCTATGAGGTGTCTAACAAGTTCTCTAGGGTAGGGTGAAGACTCGCATAGCTACGGCTATGAGGTGTCTAACAGAAGTTCTCGAGGGTAGGGTGAAGACTCGCATAGCAAAATAATACAACATCAGATACTTTCTGCAGCAACTGAAATCCACTCTTCATAAAATAGAAAAAGTATACGATCAGGAGTCAGATGCTTCTGTAGGTTGCTGTATCTTTGGGAAACTTTGGAATTTTTTTATAAAACTGTAGGAAAATAAAAAAAGTATCTGTTTCGTAAGGCCCTGGACAGATAATTCCAGAAATTCCTGAAATCTTCAAGGAATTCGTGGAGTAGTGAGCGCAGTGCTCACATAGGGAGGAGTAAAAGCTACGATTAACTTCACGAGTTCTCTTGTGCCTCTGTTTTAAAGCGAGTCTAAGTGCGAAACCATTCTTATGAAAATGACTTTGATTTGCATGAAAATGAAACTGAATACAGAACTCATTTCCATATGACAAGTTTCGCACTTAGACTCGTTTTCAAACGGAGGCACAAGAGAACTCGGAAATGGTCTATTGACTGCCGACTGTGCGAGTCGACGAAAAAATATGCACAATTAGTATTTTAACTTTGATGAGGAACCAATTAAATGTTTGACACTGACGGCAAAACTCTTCCTCGCACAGAAATTTGTCAAGAGTTTGTCACTCTAGTACTGGAAATCATACTAGGGGCGAGTAAAAGCTAGGATTAATTTCAACGATGTTTTCAATTGACTGCCATGTCCAATTAACCTTAAAATTGATCAGGAGCCATGCGATTAAAAGTTTATGACATTGAGAGCAAAATGTTTCTTCGCACAGAGTTTTGTCGAGAGTTTGTCAGTCGCACTTTTCAAGGCATTGTTCGCCGGACTTCCCTTGTTGCCCACTTTGGAAATACGTTTAGTCAGTAATTCTAACTTTTTAAGAGTTTTCGTTTTCACGAGGAACAATTAAATCTAGAAGACCAGCAGACCAGGAAGCCATCGTTATGGAAACAAGTTTTGCACACAAGCGCTCAATCACTTATAGAAAAAAGCCTTCGTTCGCAAGCCAATCACAACCGAGTAATTTTGTCCTCTACGTTTTAAGCTCATAACCAACGCATACGTTTTATAACCAACGCATACGTTTCATATGTCAAGCTCATAATAGCTTGATCAATGGGGCCACCTACGAAACATAAACGTCGATTCTAAGTAAACTGCCTCCACAGAGTCAGCTTGTGTTTATTATCTCTATGCATGGTATTGATTCTTCACACATAGTGATAGCTTCTCTAAAAAGCAGGATGTACGAGTTACGCTCAGCATAACTATGAATTAATGGTTAAATTGGCAAATCCAACTAACGTCCTGTCATCTGTTTGTTCACTTGTGTCATTGCTTGATGCCTAAAAGGCAAAACCACGAGTAGCAAGTTAGCAATAATGAGTTTGCGCGGTAACGTACAACCACTTTCAGAAAACTTTTAAGTTCTAATTCTTAAAAGAATTAGTTATAATAATATTTAAAAATTAGACTACAAGCCCCAGTTTTCTACGAGCAAATAGTCAAGGAGGCGCAGCCGAGTTGACTATCGCTCGTAGAAAACGAGGGCGAGTAGTCTAATTGTTTTGGTATAAATTTACAATGTTCTCATTGCATAAAAATGCGGAATAACGTTTAGGAAAAAATGTTTCATTGTGTTAACAAAGATTACAAACACTGCGCGCGATGTGCACTGAGGTGTGAAACAAACCTTTCTTATGGATACACAGGTAAAGCTTTTATCTTACCATTAAAACTTTTCATTCCATATTTTATCGCTATTTTCGTTTTTTCTGGAACTGCTCTTTCAATTAAATATTCAATTTCTTGGTCCGAAGTTTCGGAAAATTTTCGCGACGACATTGTTTCTTTTTTTTTCTCAAAGCATTTCTTGTCAGTCATGTACATGATGCTTCGTGATTGGTCACAATTGATAGAAGAACGATTTTCGTTGGCTATTCACAACTGTTGACTGTCAGCAGATGGTAAACAGTGAAAGAGCCAATCAAATTCACAGATTCACAATAGAACATAGTAAATTTATACTAATCATAATTATAAACTAAAAGGTAAATATTATATAATTGTTTTATAAAACACAGACCGTTTTTTTGATCTACTTGAAAACAAGTGTTTGTTCAACGAGGGATTCAGATTGGCAATTTTTAAAACTATTTAAAAATAGTTTCAACAGATCATCGTTTACACCAATGCTTGAAAATGCAAGGAATTCCCGCAAGAATGAATGGTTAGGATGTGTGAAAAGTGTTTGGCTTGATGGTATTAGAGTTGTCTTCATGTTCATTTTTTCTGATTTCAAAATTCCTGCAAGTTTCTCCCACGTTCGTTGCGTAGTAGATGGAAAACGTTCTGTTTTTAAAAACATTTATATTTAAAATTTTTACCTTTAAGTTTATATTTATTAATCATATGGAGATCATTCTTTTTAACATTGATATTCATTCCTCATTCCTAGTGTGAACTCAGATTTGACAGGGTCTTAGTCAAGTGTGAAATCATCCTTCAACACACGAAGTTCTAATCTAATAAGCTATTTGGCAAACAAAGAAATTGAAGATAAAATTATTCACCCATCTAAAGCAATATATGAAGGAAAATGTGAAACCTGCACGCACACTACATTGGCGATACTTCTAGAAATTTTTCCTTAACTTAAATTTATTGTTGTCACTGAACCGGCTCACTGACTAAAAACTACCCTAACCATTGTTCTGGTTGGAACATTTTTGACACTTGCAAACTTGGAAGATTAGAAGAAAAAAAGAAGCACGCCTTATTGGCAGTCACTATCTCTTAACAAACAAGTTTCCGCTTTTATTTGTCCCTTTATCCGAAAGGAATCACTTAATTTCTTCGAATTTGCAATTATAATTCTCCCACCTCCAACCATTTAATGTTCTCTGACTGCGTTTTAGATTTTTACAGCCAGGTGATCATCACAACTGATCGAAAACGTTAGCTAAATTTTACTTTAACATTAATAAAATATACCTTAGTTTTCTATCAATTTTATAGAATATTGGCGACGATGACTATAAGTAAGCTATTTACCACTAACAAGTTCAAGTTTATTTTGCCAACAATCTAAGTACTTCAGTTGACATTACAAATAATCAGGTAATCGGCAGGAAAACCCTATTGAAGTTGAAAACTTATGTACACGGGTCACCATAACATTTCATCGTAGTTGCTTACCTTTATCCTTGATACTTGATGTTGTAGATATCAAATGGAATGGAAAGAGTTTGCAACAAGTGCTGGATCCGAATATTTGACAGGTGAGCATTTATTCGCCAGATGTAAACTTAGTAACGATACGAAATTCATTTCAGTTGTAATACTACTATTATTATATATACATGTTGTAGTAAGACGCTATTGGTTTTTAAGAGTGCTCTATAGCAAATGCTAAAGCCTGACAAAATATATTAGTTATGTTTCTATCTAATTCACTAATTTCTCGGTTATCAATTTATTTTAAAGTTTGTTGTTGTTTTCAATCATTGAAGGGTTCGGAAAGATCATGAAATTTAATTTACCATCTCATATCCAACGCGCGCTCTTGGAATAATTGTTAAATAATCTATTATAATGCTAAGAATAGATTATTGCATGTAAATTTCTTTAAAATATCTAAAAATGTATACAATCTTAAGTTTTAAGTAAGACTGAAATTTTGGTAATAAAATGTAAAATATATAGAGGATATTACACGATGACGCGAACACATGAAGTTCACCTTCGAGTGATTTTTTTTTCACAAGATGATAAACTTCATATGTTCAAGCCAACGTGTAATTTTCTTTCGAAAATAGAAAAAACTAAACAAAAAAGACAGAAAAAACAAAGGAATGACGTCAACGATACCTTAAATTAGTTCGAGGATGTGGAAAATATGTCACTCATATCCCGGATGTAGTTTTATATATAATTTACGAGGGGCGTATTTTTTAGTAAAACACTCAAATCTATGTAATAAGGACGTTTAGAGGTACCTTTTTGATGTTTATAAAAGAACTTTGATATTAATATTCCTGCATACGGAAGCCATTTCATTACGTTTGTTTAGTGTTCCGAGTATATAATAAAATGCCTAGTTGATATGTCTTTGCTTTTCTTGTCCTATAGTCCTTCGTCTTATGCAGGATAAAGACTTTATTTAGGTGTCAAGTCTTTCTAGCCGGCCAAAGGCCTACTAATTGGGGACACCATCTTTATCACACTAAGGTGGACGGAGACCTTTCACATTACGTCACACAAACACAGATATAATCCCCGAGGGCCTACTGTTTAACATCCTTATCCGAGAAGACGTGAAAGTCTAACGATTTGCAGATGTTAGAGCAAAGGTAGCACTTTGTGCTCAATTATTTTAAGACCCTAAGTGTTGGTCCGGCCGGGAATCGAACCCGAGCCTCCCGCACGATAGATCGGCATCTTACCGTCAAGGCTAACCAGACGGCGGGATTTCCATTCGATTTTCCATCGAAATTTCTTCCGTAGTCCTTTAGATCCCAAATATGTTTACTGAGCTCAGCCCTGTATTTGCAGTAGTAAACTCAATAGAGACACATAGATTTATCTGTTAGTAGTAGTAGTTGTAGTACGTCTGTATTTAGACAGGGTAGCCCATTCAGCCATAGGTTGGTATCCATAGGGTATGATAAAGGAAACTATTTACAAAATTATATGTAAAATATTACTAAGAGAAAGTAGTTAATATTACACTAATTGACTAAAATACTTACATTTATTTAAATAAAGTTACACTAAAAAGAAAAAACTATGTAGTATAAAAATGATTCTTTAGGCGAGTTTTAAAAATTGACAAAGTGGCACTGTTTTTGATATTAGAAGTTTAGCAGTCAAAAATAGCTACAGCCGAAAATCTAAAAGTTCTCTTACCTACACTAAGTGTAGCATTTGTGAGATGAATGCCTTGATTTCGCCTTGTATTATAATTGTAATATTGTTACTCTATACTTATACCACATCTCTCTCTCTGTTTCCTAGCATTGAACACCCTTTTTCCTAGCGAGAGTACCCACTCTGTACGTAACTGAAGTATATAATATTTAAATCTGTCTGACGAGTGCGTAAGCACTCGTCTCAGAGTTACAGAGAATCATGTGTGTTTCATTCTAGTCATTTTAAATTTTAAATTGTATTTTGCTCTGCACCAAAGTGTATTGAGCACTTTTAAACAGCATTTTGCTACAGTTTTCCATTAAATATTAATGTATACATTTTTTTATTTCAGAACAAACCAAGTTTTTGCCGGACGATCCTTTTTCATTGACAGTACAAGGAATGAGCTGACAGGAGAAGATTACTGATTCCTTATCATAACTCTGAAAAGAAAAAGTTTCGATGAATGTGTTGTCCAATAACTTTTAGAAGTAGGCATATTTTTATGATCCAGGACAGGAATGCACAAATTACACAATGTATCTTTGTAAATTTAGGAAAAGTATATTACCAATTAAGAATTGACTGGAATTGCAGAACGTAAGGTACTTTGAATCCTGATAGTTTCAATTGCGTCCCCTTTATTGTATAGTTGTTTAGGTCAAGAACACGGTACCATTAATACAGCTTAATTGTATATGACTGACTCGCCCTACTAGATTATTGTACATATTGTCAAGCATGCCGTGTGACTAGCTTACTCTCGCATCAAACTTGTTAAATTAATAAACTAAAATTTGGCAGAGCAGTTTTAGTTGGCACCAAGGGAAGTTGGAAATGAAAACGAAATAGACCTTATTCATAAATGGCGGCCGCTTTAATATCCTTTTGTCTTTATTCAAATTAGCCTACCTAGCCTCGTTC
>JAOTRI020123581.1:0-11943 GCA_028564885.2 Zoanthus sanctaehelenae
GTTTTCTCTTCACTTGTTTTCTCTTCACTTGTTTTCTCTTCACTTGTGACCTCTTCACTTGTTTCCTCTTCACTTGTTTTCTCTTCACTTGTGACCTCTTCACTTTTGACCTCTTCACTTTTGACCTCTTCACTTGTGACCTCTTCACTTGTGACCTCTTCACTTGTGACCTCTTCACTTGTGACCTCTTCACTTGTGACCTCTTCAATTGTAACCTCTTCACTTGTGACTTCTTCACTTGTGTCTTCTTCATTCGTGACCTTCCACATTTTGTTTTTCTTAATGTAACTTTATAAATTACCTTTTATCGACTACCTTTTCTTAGTTATTTAAAAGTACATGCTAATAAAAATTTATCTCACGTTTTGTATCGCAGTCTAAATAACTCATGCAATGATAATATCTTCTGATAGCCAACCCTTTAAAGAAATCGTTTTTGAATAATATAACATTTGATTCCATCTCAGGTGTACCGATTAGCCGTCCAGTGGCTGGATCAGCCTGTGGACTGGTGACAACTGCCGATGCAGACGATGCTGCAGGTGCTGATATTGAAAAGTATCAACTGTTAACCGACATTCTGGTAATATCTTTAGAAACAAACAGGTTTCACTGTCTTTAACCTAATTCATAAGACTTTCTGTATATTAGATAATATAAATTAATTAATAAACGTAAACTTTATAATTTGCGTGTATAAATAGTAATACCTAATTAAAATATTTTGACGTTCTCAGTGGTTCAGATGGCAAAGGCGAATGGAATGAGATGGTTCGGGCATGTGTTAAGGAGGGGTGATGGTTTTGAGGAAGGCATTGGAGTTTGAAAAGAAGGGAAAGAGGAAGCGAGGACGACCGAGGAAGACATGGAGATCGCAGATGGAGAAGGAGAGTAGGAGTGTTGGTTTGAAGATGGAGGATGCAGTGAATCGAGCAAGATAGAGAGTGGGAGTGAGAGAGATTGTTGGCAGAGTGGGGTAAATCCGGCCACCCTTGTTTTCGAGGATAAATCCGGATCAAAACTGGAGTGATGATGATGATGATGATGAAGAAGAAGAAGAAGAAGATGATGATGATGATTATGATGATGATGATGTTGATGATGTTGATGATGATGATGATGGTGATGATGACACATTTTTTAATATTGCACAAAGTCATCTAATCATTTAATCATTAATATGAATGAAATTTACGTAATGTTAACGATGATTAGTTATAAAGACGTATATGGTATGTGATTGACTTACTAGGAAGGTGCATTTTCATTGTCAAAACAATAGTTTTTATGTCGGCAATCAGTTATTGTTTGATAAACCAATATGAATCAAATTGAATGAAAAAATTGGATTGTTAAGCATCGATAGTTTGATAAAAACAACTCCTAGTTTTTCTTTAACATCAGTGTACTTTTAAACCAAAAGGTGAACTTGAATTTGATAGGTCTCATGTTCGTTCTTTAAATAGGGTATAGAGGACTACATGGGTGATATGGATTTTAAAATGGCTGGCACCAAGGAAGGGTTTACTTCTCTGCAGGTAATGCTTTTTTTAAATCTGAAAAATTCAATATGTGGGATTTTGAAAATGTGGACAATAAAGTACAAACTGTGTGGATAGTCGTGGAGATTTTGTTTCATAGAGGCAAATCACAAGTTCACAGGTATTACATAGAGATTCTTTAGTTATGAAATGTTTTTAGCCATTTGTACGTGTTACGTGTATAATTTATGGTTTCTGATTTAAATTACGATATAATTAGTAAAAAGCCTGTAATATTTTTACTCCTAAAAATAGTGAAATGGTGAAAAAGATGACCTTTATTATTAAGTTTAAAGTCTGTCAGTTATTCTATGCCAGTACAATAAATCGTACAGCTCAGTAAAAGCTGTTTTATCCTCTCGTTTATTAGGCTGATTTCAAAATCCCAGGATTACCTCTTAAGATTGTAGAAGAAGCAATTCACAAGTGCACAGGTTTGTATGGCAGCGTTGTAAACCGTCTGTAGGACTTTGGAAAGTTTCTTTCAGGGACACGGAAAATGTTTTGAATAGTATAATTTCCTTGTACTGCAGTAAAACTCTTAGAGAAACAAATAAATTCTCCTGGAAAAACAGATAGTTTTGTACTCCAGGAAAATTCTTCAGTGGAAACAGGTTATTTCCCTGTTAAAGCTAAATCCTTATACCAGCCAGGTAGTGGCCGATGGGGCCAGGGCTTATCTCTGGCTTCTGTAGTGTTAAGCGGATAAAAGTCATTGACTCCCCCTGGACGGGACACTAATCCATCGCATATTAGCTCCCAGCAGATGCTGATACTCATTTACCTACACTGGAACCCCTGTACGAATGGAAAATTCCTATAAAAAAACATGAATAAATGTTCTTTTACTCCTTGAAAACAAATAATTTACCTGTACTCCTAAAAACAGTTTTTAGAACTAACTTAAATCTTCGGAAACATTTTATTCATGTTTTCACTTATTGTATTTTAGGTAGACTCTACTTGAGTTGCATCTATTGGGAATGAAATTACTCGTTAGTTTTTTTTGTTTAGAGAGAATTTTGGTTTGTTTCCTTGAAATATATATTCGTTACCCTAGAGAAACCCCTCAACACTTCTGTGATTGTGTTATCAGCAGTTCTGGAACTAGAGTTCTGGAACTATAGTCAAGCCTTTATAAGAAGCATAGAGTTTAAGTTAATTTTTAAAGAAGGGCACGAATTTTGTTATGAATAAACATTTAGTTTAGGGACTTGTCTTTTAAGTAATTACCATATAATTTGTGCGTCTTGATCACGGGGAGGGAATAGCATAATACTGGATATCAATATTCCTGAACCTTTTTTTGTTTTCTGTCGTTACATTTATGGATGTGAGTTAATTATGCCACTGAACTTTAGTTTTCTTTCGTGTTTGACACAGAGGACAGACTAAAAGTGTTGGACATCATGGATTCTGCTATTCATGAGCCTAGAAAGCACATGCGAGATAATATGCCTGTTGTCGGTAAGTGTTTTGGCTAAGAGTTAAGTTCCAAATAATTGGAAGTAAGTCAATTTCAAAACTGGTTGTCTCTAACAATTGAGACAAGTATGTTTTTGTTTTAATTGGTAGCCCCTATTTACCTAAAAGATACTATTTACAAAACTTTAGGTTACTGAACACGAAAGCAGATGGTCATCTCATTCCATTCCAACTCAACAATTAAGGCTATCGTTCTTTTCCATTCCGGTTGCTATTGCCATTCCCTATATCTTCAAGCACTCTCTAGTGTTAGGGCTTGTTTACATGAGGCGAGATAACTGTTGGGTAGGGATATCTTGGTTCCGTTCAATCTCTCCATATTGCTATTCCCCATGTCTTCAAGCACTCTCTAGTATTAGGGCTTGTTTACATGTGGCGAGATAACTGTTGGGTAGGGATATCTTGGTTCCCTTCAATCCCTCCACATTTACTTTATGTTTCAGCCATTCTGTTCACATGAAGCTGAGATTTCTCAGAGTTGTGAGATATCTCAGTGTATGTGGAAGGTAGGGATAGCCCATTGGGCAAAGTAATCTCTGTTCACGTGAACGGCTCACCACGAGATATCTTGCGGGTTAGGGATAACATTGTGGATCATGTGCATGCGAACAGGCCCTTAGTGAAAACTATGGAAGCGGCTTATCAGCTTGGTACATTTCATCAAGCAACTTGTGAATTCATTAGTTAGTCCTATTGTTCTGTACCGTTTCCATTGCCTTTACTATCTTCATTCCTTCAGCTCCCCCTTAAGGTTTTGTAAATTCAGACAGCTTGATTATAACTATGTTTATACCTGATTTGTATCAGACACAGTGAAGGTCCCAACTGCGAAACGAGGAAAGCTGATTGGTGCCGGTGGATACGTCATTAGGGGATTGCAAGAAGAAACAGGTTCATTTAAACATAAGGCCCTATTCAAACGTCGAACCTCACATGTGTCGAATCTAACGCAAATAAGCAAATTTTATTGTTCTACCTCTTGAATTAGAGTCGGATCATGTGAAGCTCGGCATTTGATACAAAACAGGCTTAAAGTGACACTTTTGTCTTGTTCTGGGTGTTGTGTTTATAGTAATGGTAATTGAAAGCGTTACTCTGTGTAGAATATTTACAAATTACCAACTTGTTTCAATGAAGTTGTACAAAAAAAATTTGGTATGTTATATCCGTCATGATTGTTTTAAGGATCCTCCACTATCCAACAATATTTATTTTCTAAAGTATTTTTCTCCCGAGTCTAGCAGTTGACTTTGATTACTCTTCCCAAGAAATGATATTTCTCTTTTTAATTTCTTGATTGCCGCAATCTTGATTGTGATATGTTGTGATTGTAACGCTAGCGCTTGTCGCAACTCTTGACAGTTTTAATTGCTGAAATGTGAGGTACAGTAGACCAAGACAGAATTAATTAGATAACTGCTGGCGATGAGAAATATAGAGAACATTTCATCATATCTACTTATTTATATTTACTCTATAGTAATTGATAGAGTTTTTCTCCTCCATTATAATTTGGTTCAATGTTTAGTACTGTAGAAGTGACGGTAACTAGTAATGCTTTTGAATTGAAGAAGATTTGGAACTGGTGCTTTTGAGTTCCATATTAGATTTAGAGAGTGGCATGGAACTTTTTCTAGTTTTAGTACCATTATGCTTATCTGCTTTGAATAACATCTTAACAGTTAAAAACAAAAAAAATAATAAATCTCTATCTGAAACTGAGACGATCAACGTTTCGTCCGTATCACACGGCCTTCTTCAGGATTCTGCCGAGTCAGCTTGTGACACATTCGTGTCACGTGATAACTGACCCGGGACGTCCAGTAGCGCACGGTCCCACGTGTGCGACAGCATAAACCGTAAACCTCCTTTCTTGTTGAGTGAAGGGCTCTCAATTCTTTCCCAAAGAGTCTCCTTAATTCCTCGTCTTGAACAAATTTTCTCCTTGTCAAGAATCTTGACATCACCTAAATCAAAAGAGTGGCCCGAGCTTCTTAAATGGTTAAAAACAGCAGAGTTCTGAGCCTCGATTGCACTAGGGTTTTTTAGTCGATCGTCTCAGTTTCAGTTAGAGATTTACTATTTTTTTTTACTTATAGAGTCAACTGGATGAACGAAAATATTCTTTATCTTAACAGTTATACTTTATCTTATTAGTATATAAGAGAAGTAGCCTTTAAAAAAAACAGGTATATACGCAAAGCGTACATGTGTTTACTGCCTTGTTTTGGTGCATATTGCTTTTATGTTGGGGAAACTGCAATAGGAAATCCATGTTTTCCATTGATTTATAGAAAACACGTACGGACTAGACCTTGTTGAAATCACACTCTAACGCACGTGAGTCCTTCGTGCGATTTCACTTGTGATTGGTGGAAATTAAACGCCTGACCGACTCTCCTCGCCATCACAGATCACTTATTGATTACCGATCGCATATCGACAAGTTAACAAACTTTTTTTTCCGTTTTAGTGTCTACCCGCGTATGCGCAGTAGACACAAAAATTGGATCGGCGGCTCAATATGTGATGTCAGCGGTTATTTATGACGTAGGTTACGATAATAGAATGATTAAGACGGGGAAAAGTGACACGGGTACTGTGCGGGTTTTGGCGGATATCAAAGAAACAAACATCATAGATTGCTCCAAGAAAATCAAAACTTCGCAGCAAACTGCCATATTTATGTTTGGATTTCCGTAACCTACGTCATATCACACCGCTGACCAACAAATTTGCGGCCACGGTATCAAACCTTTTGGAGAGTTTTCTGCGTTTTTGTTTTAATTTCTCAATGTGATTTGGTTAATTTGAAAAAAAGACTTCTCAGAGTTAATCTACTACGCAAACAGATTTGAACAAGAATAGGTTAGTTAAATAGCATTCAGTTCTTCTTTAGACAAGCCAATATTGTGTAAATGATATTTTTTGCAGCTCTTATTTCTTATGATAGTCTTGGTTTCCTTGTGGGTTCCTTTGCCTACCTTTTGTAGATAATATTGTGTAGATATAATAAACTAAAACCGACACTGAAATAAGAATGTATTTGTTTGTGCAATATTTACCTCTCTATTTGCTAAGTTACCTTCTAGTGTATGTTTTGTTTTAACTGGTTCCATTTAAGATATAAATCATATTCTCTATATATGCCCTTAGAGCCTGATGAAATAATTTGACATCAGAGTACAGTAACGAAAGTCCACTGAAGTCGAGCTTTTGTACCCGCTCGAGATTTTTCACAAACTTTGCCGAGGTTTTCAGCAGACAATGTTTTTTTTATAAATTCATTGTTTTTTGTTTTAACAAATTAAATACAAAAAACAAAGCATGTATTTATATTCCCTGAAACTACAAATTCTCACAACCTGGAGACAGCCAATCATAACGCTTGCCACTTGTAGACCAATCAAAACGACGATACTATCCAGATTAAGACTGCAAATTGGCCGCCCATCTAGGTTTTTTATGAGATTTTGTCCTTGCGCACATTAACTACGTTATTTCATTGCATATGCTCCTTTTTTCCTAACGCACAATCTTGTTTCCGATCTTGCAAGGAGATGTTTTAGCTGTAATTTTGAGATTAACAGGACTTTTCCTAGAAAAATCCAAACAATTTTCATAAATAACCATTTATCTTTTCTTAAAGAAGAAATTCCTGTTTAAATTTTTGCTTAACCCTGGGTTAAACTTAACCAGCCTTTGAACAACTGGGCCCAGTATGTTTAGTGGGCTACCTGTGGTAAGGCTAGTTGTAAATTCAGTTTTTTTTCTTTTTGTCGACCAGAAAAAACGTGTATCCCACAATTCCTTTCAGCACCAGCTGTGTTGTGTAGAGAAGAGGGAACTGGAACAAAATCTAGTTCAGTGAACGCTTCTAGAGCATTTTGTTGTCGTTTAAAGTATCCGTCAGACTCGTAAAAAAGCATTATTGGCACCGCCTTCGACCCTGAGTGCAGCCTTTATTCAAATATTGAACAAAAGAAAAAGGGAAAATGATTGTAGTACAATAAAATAATTACCAGCTTTGTTTATTGGTTCATAAACGTGTATCAGAGCATCCAATGTTTCTGGTACGTTACACAAAAATTGACAAGATTATCACTGTACAACTTTGGATACTTGCTTTCATTAAGACAATAATCAAAAGTACGCTACAGCGACTTTATCTCATTTCAAAGCTAAAGCACAAAATTGAAAACCTGTACGATTTATTTTGTCCAGAACTTCAAAAACTTTGTAAAACAACAGGAGAGTGTTCACTGGAGCTCTTTGCATTATTTAAAGATAAAGATACAAGTAAGTTCTTATTTATCTTTCATTAAATAGTAATAATAATATTATTACATGGTAAAGCCAAATTTCTCGGGCCAGTAACCACATTGGTGTAATAACTTCCCATACTGGACCGGAAAGTTATTGGACCGATTTCTAGCTAACGTTTGTTCTCTTTTACTAATCTAAAACTGACGCCATGTTATAAATATCTTGATAACCTCGTTTGCTCGGTCTGCCCGGGAAAATATTTGCCCTCGGTTTTTCGCGCAGACGCCACTATGCTCGGTCTGTACTATGAAAGTCCTCGGGACTTTTTAATTTTGATTTTGAACTGTTAATTTTTTAACTTAAATCAATTTTAATTCTTAATATTTAGCCAGACACTGAAGCTAGGTAACACTTGACGTCTGACAAATTGATGTTTCTTTAAAGCACCCTCCATCCATGCAGAAGCTCCACACTGCCATAATATAATTATAATTCTAATCTCTACTTGTATATTCCTTGTTTTGATAAGTAATCTCTTTAGATGTTACCTGTACTTCGCCTCCATCTAAGCTTCGTTGCGCAGCCCAACTTTACTTGATTGTAATTCGGGCATTTTGCTGAGTCAGAAAATATTTTAGCTTTTTCTTCTCAGCAGAGGATTACCGTTTTTGGAATTGATATGGTTAAAATTTCAAGATTTGGTTTAGTTACTACTTGTTTATTTTAAAAACATTTTAATTTGTAAAACCCATAAAGCGACTCTACCCTTCAGTTCATAAACATAGACGTTTAGACTGCGATCCCAACCGTGTTTTAGGTGCATGATGTAAAGAAAGTAGAAATTCGACTTTCACCCTTACATCTGAGCCGTCGAGCTAGGAAGAATGGGCAACCACTTCCTTGGCAATTAACGTTAAATAAAGTATTTCTTTTGTTTTTACAAAGTATTTGCTCAGTTGTTTACAGCGATAGATTATTGAAAAAGACTAACTTCTAAAATATTTGCTACATTCCACCAGGTGCTCAATTAGCCAGTGAAAAGTCAGAAGAAGTCAAGAAATACATCAAAGAAATGGCAGCTCTAGCAGAGGTGTGAGCATTTTTGTTTTTACAGTTGTACCTCGTTATTCCGAAACTGCGCTCGTTTTTTTTTGGTTTTATTTGTTTCGTAATCGTCTTTTGTGAATTTTACGCCTTTCGAATTTGTATATATCTACACTATAGGTTACTCTTTCAATGAATATCATCCATTTCAAGGTTTATTTGTGTAGGAAATGCCACCGTTTTAGAAGATTTAATGAAAAATACCGCGTGTATTTGATGAAAGTGAATTAATATCACGAGTGCGAAGCAAGAGTGCTATTAGCTCACTTTTATCAAATACAAGCGATATTTTTCATTAAATCTTTGAGAATAAAGGTGGTATTTGATTTTAACATCATATTTACATAAAATTATTGATTCTTTACCATGAAAATAACTTCGCGCTGGATTATCGAGGTAGTACGTACACGATAGTAAAAACGCTTCTCGACAGTTTCTTCCTCGCCGTTTACAGCTGAATTTTCAGGCTCTATATTATCAGTGTCGAATAAGAAACAGCGAAAATTCAGGTTGCCCAGATAACGCCAGATAATTGTGCCGAAAGTACCAAAATTATCTCGCAAAAATCCTCCATGACTACAACAAATAAAAAGTCAATTGACCTTATTCGTATTCCTGGACGGTCTTGGGCGAGTGCACGACGTCGAGGCTCGAGCCGTGTTATTCCACGGCTCCGTAAATAGGATTTCAACTCAGGAACTTTCCATTTTTGAATTTCGTTCTCTGCCCCAGCTATGGAAGCCATATTGGAATTACTTATTCCCCTGCATGAGCCTCGACATCATGCACTCGCCCAAGGCCGTCCGGGAATACGAATAAGGCCTATTCTTGTAGAAAATGTACACAGGCCGCAAAGACCTCTATAGGATAGATCCATGCAATTAATTAGTAGCACGCGTGGCGTCAATTAATTGCATGAATTAAGAAAACATTTCATGCTCGTCAGCCAATCAGAATCGAGTATTTTATGTAGGTATGATATTAACAAAGAAAATTAAGCATTACAAAGATACAAATCACAAATTGTCAAATGCTCTTTTAATACATTAACAAAATGCTGGACTTTTCAAGAAAAGAGCTTTTAGAAACCCTTTTATCGTTTCTTTTAGTTTCTGTTTCGTTAGTTATTAATTTATTTTTTTCTGTTAGGAAATTTTTCAACTTTCAGATTTGTAGCTATGTTATGGTGGACACGATTTGATATTAATTGTGGTTTTCTTTATTGCAGACGCTTGCACCAAAAGAACAGGATAGTGCAGACAAACTGGGAAGCGCTGTGGATGAGGAAATTAACAATACAGCACAGGTGATTATTCGTAAATGGCGACGATTCTTCTGATTGTTTTGTCATCATTTAAATGTACAAGCCCCGTTGGGGTAACTTATACTTTATTCATATATGGCGGCAACTTTTGTACTTCATTGTCTTCATTCTCACTCGAGAAATCTAAAACCCCTTTGCCTCGTGTTTTCTACATTTCCCTGTGTTCTGAAATGCCGGTCGTGTGTTATCACAATATAATACACGCCTTGGGCTGCTTTATTTGTTAGTTACTACAGCAGCATTTTTGTGTGATAGATAGATAGTTTATTAAAATTACATTTCAGCTTTACCTCTGAATTACGTAATTAGTTACAAAATAATGATAAAAATTTGAATTAAAGGAAACCTAATTTGAAAAAGTATAAAAATATAGTATATAAATAAATATATATTAATAATTATAACCTAATAATGTAAGTTATAAGAGAATATAAGATAATGTGGTTGAAAACCGCCTAGATAGGAAAAGGATATATGATGTATATTTATAGACACATACATTTATATTCTATAATCGTTAAACTTTTTTGACATGGCAAAAATAAAAGTGTTCTTGGCTCTATTCAACATGAACATTGAGGATGTAGTAATGGATTGAATAATGTTATCCCAAACAAGGTTGTTGAGGCTATTTTGAGGAAGCTAATTTGATGAGGCTGAACAGAAGCCGAACATCTCAATACTAAACGCTTTCAGTGCAACTGCAAATAATCGCAAACAAATCCAAACCCCTTTTAGCAAACAACTTTATTTCAAGCGAGATTAAAAGATAAACAATCTTTTGGAATGAAAGTGCTATCATTTGTTTTTAACAAAATATTATATTACCTTGCTCGGCTTGTTCAATTTTATGTTAATCTTTGAAGTATACAGCTATTTTAATAAAAGTTAGGCGGACATTGCGCAGTTGGTAAGATCTCTGCTTTCCAACCACAAGGTCCCGAGTTCGATCCCCGGCACTTTGCCGAGATTTTATTCTTTGTGTGGCCTTCTTTTCCGCCTAAGCCAACTCGGCTTTGCATCCTCCCCGGGGTAGGTAAATGAGTACCAGCGTCTGCTGGGAGCTAACCTGTGATGGATTAGTGTCCCATCCAGGGGGAGTTAAAGACTCTCATCTGCTTAAGACTACAGAATCAGGAGATAAGCGCTGGCTCCATGGGCCACTAGGCTCGAAAGGATTTAGCTTAATATAATTTTTAACTATTATAGCTCACATTAATTTTTGTTCATTACAGAGTCGTGCTCCAATTTCTGCCAAACTGGTTGCTAACATGTTGTCAGTAGCTGGTGCGGACCACATTATCACAATGGACCTACATGCATCACAAATTCAGGTGTTTTAGACCTTGAAAGTTTCTTTTTTAATCTCTAAATGAAGTTTCTTTTCCCAACTTGTTGCAGAAGCAACTAATAAACAACTTGAATATTTCAGGGGTTCTTTGACATACCAGTAGATAACCTGTATGCTGAACCAGCTGTGTTGAAGTGGATACGAGATAACATTGCAGATTGGCAACATTGTGTTATTGTGTCACCTGATGCTGGTGGAGCAAAGCGGTTAGTTATTGGCATGGAAAAGTACTCAAATCTCAGAGCTATAAATTGAATATTATATTTAATAATTTTAATTAAATAAACATTTATTTATTAGTATTTACCATTGCAGTTGATATCCTTTATGCACTCTGATTGGCTTCCGTAACTAGTGATATCAAAGACTGTTTGTTGATTTTGAAGCAGACGAGTAAAAATAACAGGAAACACACATGCTAAATCTGGTTAGCCTAGTTGGTAAGATGCCAGTCTGTCATGCAGGAGGCCTGGTTTCGATTCCCGGCCAGACCAACACACTCAGGGTCTTAAAATAATTGAGGAGAAGGTACTGCCTTTGCTCTAACATCTGCCAATGTTTAGACTGTCACATCTTCTCAGATACAGTAAGTACATAAAACCGTAGGCCTTTAGGGATTATATCTGTGTTTGTGTGTGTGTTGTAATGTGAAAGGTCTCCATCCTATTTAGTGTGGTAAAGATGGTGTCCCGAATTAATAGGCCTTTGGCCAGCCAAAAAGTCTTGACACCTAAATAAAATCTATTATTATTATTATAATTATTATAATTATTTTTTAAAAAGCTATTTTTATTGTATTGGGTTATTCCAGAAAAAATCCACATCCCCCCGACGGATGGTAACGTTTTTTGGCCCCCCCTCCTACCTGGATT
>JAOTRI020123592.1:0-11941 GCA_028564885.2 Zoanthus sanctaehelenae
TGTATTAGACTGTGATAAAACACGACGGATATTTGAGAACACGAGGGAAATGTAGAAAACACGAGCCGCAGGCAAGTTTTCTGCCATCTCTAACAAAAACGTTGGCAAGAGGAATGCCGGTGGCGAAAAACAATAAAACACGCTTTTACTATGTTTTATACTCTGATAAAACATAGATTTTCGACCAATCAGAGCGCGCGTAGGGTCCTATCTTTATTATAAATTGATATTAACTAACACCAATCCTGCATTCTGGCTTCTCTATTAGAGATTTTCTTTTTTTGATAGCCTACTAGTAGAGAAAAAGTGGCAGATCAAAATAGTAATGAGCCCCATTTCGCTATAAATTAAAATAAAGAATTTCATCAATAGTTTTATTTGTACATCCTTTTTTGACCGATTTGTTAGTTTATATTAAAACAATACAGCCTCGTGAGTTACAGTTAATTAGTAAAATCCAATTCTGTGTTCTGATTGGTTGAGCTAGTACTAGACTGTTTGTTATAGCCCACTAGTAGCGAAATGCGCCGGCTTTGAAAACCAAAACAATAGCTTTAACTAGCGAAAGATGTTTTGTATCGATATTTTTTTGACCAACTAGTTGGATTTTACTAAATTAATTATTCATCTCGCCCTCATGGTCTCCGAGTCAATAGCCCAAGAGGCCGGGAGACCACATGGGCTATTGACTCAAGCCATTCTGGCTCGAGGAATAATTGTTAAATAGACTTTGTGATGATGCGAAACGGACAGTCTATTAACGTCAGTGAAAAAGAAACTTCTTCCAGTTCGGTGTATAACGAAATGGTCAAGAATTTTTTCAAAATCATAATCAACAGCCGGGAGTACAGCTACTTCCTCTCTTTTATCAACAGTCAATAAAATATGGGAATATAATTAACAAAAGCTCACAGAATTTTTATTATTGTTTCAATAAAGTATTATATTAAGTCTCAACTCAATGTAGCTTTAAATAAAAATATATTAAAACTAATTATGAGCAGATAAGTCTACCTAACTAATCATTATAACAGTTCAAATAATTTTTTTTTAAATAATTTCAATCTTAAATTTTAATGTACCTGCAGCATTAAATATTTTTAGTAAAACTATTATACTGCAGAATAATCTCACAATTGCATGATTTAGGCTTGAGCTAAAACTTTCTTGCTTACAGGATACATAAGTTTTATTCAAAGAAATGATTATTAACGAAAAGGATTCAAATTGAATAGGACAAAAGCTAACGACGTACATTAGTACACAAATACACAAAATTGTACGTAATACCCAAACTAGATGAGAAACACTAAGGGTGTACAGAGAGATTCACCTACATTACAAACACTAACGGATGGTCACTACGTAATCTGACGTATAGATACCAGGTAACGCTATTAAACGCACATGGGCGCTACGTATTAAACTTACTAAAGACGGATGTGTACTTGCTAACACTTTTCATCACAGACGATTCCTACGTAAACCAGATTGGTACTAGATGTCCGAAACTTTTCAGAAAGAACGGTTACTACGTAAATACTACAAGTGAATGTGTACTATGTTTACAACACTTTTCAGCACGGACAGATTTTACGTAAAGCTGCCAACCTTAGTGGTTTCTCAAAAAGCGTAAGTATAACAGAATCATTTTCCTGTTAAAAACAAGTAATCCAGGATGGCATGAAGCTTTAAAAAGCGTATGAAAACGATTGCATATACAGTTTGCGATAATGGGAGAAACAATTTTAAATTATGTCATCTTGTCAACTTCAAAAAAACAGCCGGAAGTCAATTACAACCGTAAAAAAAATATACACCCAAAATTCAATTATTTGTTATAACATTGACTGGCATTTTAACTTAATTATATACATATATTAACATAATGAGCCATGCATAAAATGCGCTATCTATTTTTATAAAAACGAAAAACTTAAATGTAGATTCTTTTTTCACCGTACTGCGTTACATCCCGCTATACTTCTGTGTCCTTCTGCATCTGTAACGCGTCCATTTGCTCTAGAATAAATGTCACGGTTTGTTGTCGAAGTGTACTCAGATGGCTCTGCAATAATTCCAGTTTTTGGTTAGATTCAGCCAATTGCGCTGCCAGTCTTTGGTTGTCATGAAGTAACGCGTCTCTCGCCTGCACAAAAAATGAAAAAGACACCAATTCTTACTATCAAAATAAAATATCTTTTTACTAATCTTTATCATAACGAAAATACCGTTACTAATATTTCAAAAACTAAGTTTAATGTTTTTACGAGCCTAGTGGCCCATGGAACCGGCGCTCATATCCGGATTCCGTGGTATTAAGGGGATGAAAGTCTTTGACCCCCCCCCCTGGACGGGACACTAACCCATCGGAGATTAGCTCCCAGCAGACGCTGGTACTCATTTTCCTACTTGGAAGGATGGAAAGCTGAGTTGGCTTGGGCGGAAAAGAAGGACACATAAATATTGAAATCTCGAACCGGGAACATGTGGCTGGAAAGCAGATATCTTACCAACTCCGCCAACCACATCCGCCCACTAATACGTAAGCTCTGTGTGTCAATGCCACTAATACGTAAGCTCTGTGTGTCAATGTCACTAATACGTAAGCTTTGTGTATCAATGCCACTAATACGTAAGCTCTGTGTGTCAATGTCACTAATACGTAAGCTTTGTGTGTCAATGTCACTAATACGTAAGCTTTGTGTGTCAATGTCACTAATGCGTAAGCTTTGTGTGTCAATGCCACTAATACGTAAGCTTTGTGTGTCAATGCCACTAATACGTAAGCTTTGTGTGTCAATGCCACTAATACGTAAGCTTTGTGTGTAAACTATGTCATAAAAAACAAATTTCACAACGTGATGAGAAGAATAAAGTGGGCCTGACGTTTTGGACTAGAGTGTTTCGTCAGTCCCAAATTATTTTTCTCCCTACGGTGTAAAATGTATTTTTCATAAAACTGTTTCTGTTGTAACACCGACGTAGCATTACATTTACTATAGCTTTGTGTGTAGTTATATTTACTAACCTCTTCCGCTTTAAGCAACCTGTCGTAAAATGTGGAAGGAACAGTTACGCGCTCAGGTTCGCCATTCAGTTCCCTTGAAGACTCAGATGTGGTCTTTTTCTTATTTTTCCATCTGTTTCTTAAGACTTCGGCTTTGTGAGCAGCCTTGTCTATCGCTACGAAAAAACATATTGAACATTGTTCAGTATCTCACTGCATCAATAACTCTTTGTCCTCGACCACAAAATATTTCTAAACGGTTCAATCATGGCACATTAATCTAAGCAATTAACAACTAACTTAACTTGTTTACAAAACATTGAACCAAATAAAGACAATTTTTTTAAGAAAAAATGTTTTTGTTTTCTATTTTCTGCTCTGCTGTGTTTTAACAAGCGACGGGACACTAAGTTAAGCTCCCTGGCCGGTTTATTAAGGCCTGGCAAGGACATGAGACTGCACCGGTATAACGTGCGGATGGCTCACGTTACGCATGTAGTATTAATTTATGTATATTTAGTTTATGCGTAGTTTCTGTGCAGTTATAGCATTTCTTTTGTTTTATTATATGCTCCTTTTTACTTGTAGTGTTTCGTTATAACATCAATTTCTGTCATTGCTGCTCTGACCATTGGAGTAAGATCCTTGTAAGGGATCAGATCCTATTTCTCCAATCTTAATTCGTCGTGTAAAACAAGATATTTACAATGAAAAACTTGTAAAGTGTTTATAGCTTAAACCTTAAACCATAAATGCGCTTAAGTAAATGTTCAACTGTTTTCAAATGTTCGATTTTTTTCCGACCAATTAAACATAAAAGAGCAGCCTTTTGTAAATACTTTAACGGCTGACTTACTGCTAAAGCTGTGAGACGCGTGTGGCAATGACAACTTTTCTCTGCACTCCACCACAACCTCTGCTTTGCATGTTTTGTGACAGTTTATGTGACATTCTACAGTAAGAAGAAAAATTCAACTGTAAAGCCAAACAAAGAATTCAAATCTGATATATAAGTCACTCACTCAAACTAAATGAAAGTAATCTCGTCTGCAGAGCCCACGTTCCTTCTGGCTAGCGCTAAAGCACTAAAATATGCCCGTGATCATTGGGAAAATTATATGCAAAATATCTACGGTTTTTTAGTTGTTTTTTTTTGGCGCTGGCCGGAAAGAACGTGGGCTTTGATGACTAGGTTGAGATGAAAGATACTCAAATCCCATACACCCTTGCGCATTGGATCAAAAACATTCCTGTATGATTAAGTATGAATAAACCATATAAGCGCGTCGTTAAAAAATCGCTTCATTTGCTAGTGATCGAACAAACAATGGGCGTCCAACGGACTAGCGTTTTCGCTTCATTCAGTTTCAAACAACCAATGTGCGTTTAGCTTTTTTTATGAAATTTCAAGAGCATTTTCAAAACCGTGTAGAATTTTTCATTAAACATAGCAAGTCTAAACGTGTCAAAATACTTGAAAATTTAAATGAAAATGGCCTATCAATTCAACAGGCATGTGAATGGCTAATTTTAAAAAGGAAGGAAAATGGGAGAGGGGTCAGGGGACCGCCTAAGGTCCAGGGGCGAAGCCCCGGCGGGGTCCAGCTCAGACGTTTTTCATCAATAAAGTACCCCAAAACACCTCTCAGATGTCCAGAAAATTTACAATTAACCCTTGTATATTTTACTAAAATCTACAAATTTCAACTATAAATGTTCTTTCTAGATGACTCAGGCAAATGTACTTCAGTGAAGTGAAAATTACCATCAATTATGGAACAACACAAATTTTATGATCTATAATCTAAATTATATAATATTGTGAAAAAATAAATAAGATGGATCTTTGTGAGAAGGGGCGGGAGGGGAATTATAAAAAGACGGAAATCCGTCTCTTGACGAATCTATCACATCCCTGATTCAAGCATTGTGAATAAAATACACTTGGGTAATGGCTGCTGATAAAATGAATGTGACTTCCTTTTATTGTTAGTTCAGAAGAAAAATGAAGCATTGTGATTGAGAAATTAGCATGAATATACCTTTTTTGCTTTTAAACAAACAAGAATGGAGGCTATCAAAAGAAGAGTTGAAAGCTTTGGTGACTGTAAATTGATGTGAGTCTTAAAGACAATAACTCTGCTATTAATCAAAGATGTCATCCAACTAAAGAGATACTCCAACGTACCTTTACACCTAAAGCCTTGTTTGATGATGCCCCAAAGCTGCAACAGATAAGCATGCAACATTATATATGCGGACTATGATTACAGTTGAAACTCGATTATCCGGACTAATCGTTTATAAAGACTTTTTCTCTGGTCCCGATTTTTTGTGAATACTAATTAGTTGTCATCTTGAAAACCCTAATTAAAGTAGCAAACAGACCAACTAAATCCTCTCGAAAGGCTTTCGAAACAGAGTATTATCATTGCTCGAAACAGCGACGAGACAGTTTTTAAGGCAAACAATAGTGCGTAGAACATTTTAGAGTCTATGAACATCTGAATAAAAAGGGAATAGTTGTAAAGATAAAAGATTGTGTAAGTTTCATGAATAAGAGCGAGTGCACAGAAAAATTAGTGCAAAGATTGCTAGTCTTGAAATATACGGTGCTTTTTTAGCGGTGATGAGGAAGTTCTAACAGATAACCGTCCCCATGGTAATTGAAATGATGGACATCAGCTTACAATGATTAACTCTCGTTTTTCGGCATCAAATCTAACTAGACTCAGTCCATACTGAAAGCCGCCAGATACTTAAAATCTAATTATTATTTCTTAGTCTTTTGTAAGTCGTGTAAATTCAGTATATCTTCTTAAGACTCATAGCAACTAAAACTTGAATTGAGCTGTACCAGTTTATATACATTGTACTTAATATAATTATATATTTGCTAGCCCTCTTTGAATTCGCATAAGCATTTGCAAAGAAGAAAAGGGATTTAAACCTGTGACCTCTGCAATACTCCGTGCATCGCTCTAATCAACCGAACTATAAAGCCACAGCTGGGATAGCAGGTTATTTTCATTGGGCCTATCTAAAAACTCAAGGTATACCATTATAAGATGTACCATTATTCCTGAGACTGATTTTGTACCGCATTGTCACAATGTTAGGAATGATCGTCAATATATATATTTTTTAAATATATTTTGAACCTACCGATTAGAAAATAACGCTAAAAATCGTGCTGTTATCTTTTCTCCTATATCAACTGCTCATTCGCATCAAACATTTTTCAGACTTTTTTAAGACTGACTGAAATCTAGCTTTGCTAAAACACTAACTGGTTCCAGTAATGCCTGAAATAGCTTTTTTGAAGCAGAAACAATACTTCATTTGTATAAAGCCATTTATTATCTATATAAGGCCAGTTTCATGTAATAAACCTTCCAAACAGAATTTTCTCTTCTTTATATTTCACACGGTGAAAAAAGCGATACGTCCAATCAGCTTCTAGTATAGCTTTTTCACATGTGAAAAATATAATTAATGAGCATTGAGTAAATTACCCATTAGCCAATCAGAACATAACACTCAAATGGGCTCCGTGGCGCGCCGGTGGAGAAAACATGTTTGTGTTTTATCGTAAAACATGGCTTCGGTATGTTTTGTTCCACCTGAAACAACTTTAGAGGCTTTTATCGAAGAGCAAGCAAACAAAAACACGTTGAGTAAAACCAGAAGAGTGGTTTCCTTACTCAAAGAATTTATGAGAATTAAAGGAAAAGACGGAGTACTTCGTATGTTTCAGTTTAATTGGATTCTTGAGTTTTCGCTATTTCGCAAACATGGTTTATAAAGATTGCATCACAAAAAAAAAAATATAATTTCTGATTTTCACGCTTTTATTCTCTTTTAATACATAATAAACAAATTACACCATAGAAATTGCTTTGTACGGATTTTGTTCACTCATTGCAAGACTTTTGCGACTCGTGAATAAAAATCCGTACGGCGCACTTTCTATGAAATAATCTATTTATATCGGTAACAACCTTGTTAGAATGCGAGCGCAAGTACAGCGTCTCTCTTTAGTCATGATCTAGCAAATTTCTCGTCTGATTTTTAGACAAGGACCAAAGAAGAGGTAGAATAGAAACATTTTTAAAATCAGCTTCTAAAAGCAAAACTGTAGATAAAACTATTCAGACTCGAGGGAGAGGTATAAGAATTATTTTCTAGATTCCTTGACGCAAAAGAGAAGTGGGCGAGTCACAAAATTTATTAACTTAAGGAAGATGTTGGCGAGTATTATCCCAGGATTCTTTGACTAAAGGAAAACTATAGCGAGTATTTTCCCGCGATTCAGACTAAAGGAAAACGTTGGCAAGATGTTTCCATGGAATCCTTGGCTTAACTGAGAACAAAAAACTTACCATGCCAGCACAATGGTCGCAAAAGGTTGGAGTGAAATATGTCGTTTCTTGAAAATTATGCGAAAATTCCCGACTGAGTTCTTGACAGTTAACTTTCATGAAATAATTCTTCATTTCTTCTTTACTAATAACTCCATCGCTGTTAGAAACAGATGGATAAAAATCACTTATCAGGAATACAATGCAAAACAGATTGATTTCAAACACAGAGAAACTCTGTTTATTAATCAGGTAAAGTTGAAAAGAGATTTAGATTGAACTAAACTTTTCCAGAATATTTTTGGTACTAAATTCGATGGTAGAAATGTTTGTATAACTACTACACCGATGCTTCGGTTTTTTTGCTAATTAAAATGTTTTTCCATAAAAAATATGATACAAAATACTGTAAGTTACGTTCAAATTTTGGCGCAGTTGGTAAAATATCTGTCTTACGACTACAAAGTCCCCCAGTTCCATCTTGGTTGGGCCAAGATTTGAACATTTGTGCAACCTTTTTGTTTTCTTTAGTCAACCCAGCTTTCAATCATTCGAGGAAGGCAAATGAGAAGCAACATCTCCTTGGAGCTAACCTGCAATAGATTAGTGTCCCGTCCGGGGGAAGGCAAAGGCTCTCATGCGCTTAATACTATAGAAACTGGAGATAAGCGCCGGCCCCATGAGCCACTAGACTCGTGAAGGATTTAGCTATGTTCAACTTCATTACGTCCAAATAATTTTTTGTTCATTTGATAATAAACCATTTTAATATGGCGTGACTTTACTATTAAACTTATTAGAATTCCGTACAAAATGTCATGTAATAGATCAAACACGAAAAGGAGTACTTTCTCCGATTTGAAACACGGAGAAGTTGGTTGAAAAAAACGAGGCAAAGCAGAGCGTTTTTTTTATCCAACTTGAGTTGTTTCAAATCCAAAGGAAACACTCTTTCGAGTGTTTGATATTACTTCTCAAACAAATGATTAATTGTCGAGAAAACGAAGAAATAAAATTGCAAAAATCTATGCAAATTAAGAAACGATTTCAAACCGCGGTTATGCTTGTGATTTTCTTTGTTTAAAGTTAATGAATTATTAATGACTTTGAGAATCTTATTGAAAATTTTATTTCTTCGTGACAATAGAACAGCAACATTCGTTAACATTTTAGCCTGAGTTCCCTACAGTGGTAATGTGGTAATTAATCGACGATTATATAAATTGATAACTATTAAAACTAAATGAAAATGCATGTTGTAATTTTTGCAATTCAATCAGTGTTGATGAACTTATATAACATGAATTTCTACCAACCAACTGTCCGAGTGAATGGCGACCAAGGACTCGAGTCCGAAACGACAGTCTAAGAATTATTTTTCATTATACGGTGTAAAATTTATCTTGTTTTTATAAACTGTTTCTTTAGAAACACTGACGCAACACTTCATTTATGACTAGTATTTCATTTCTGACCAAAACGGCCAGGCACGCTGAAGGCTTAATTGACGGCATCGGCAATTTTTAACCGCGCAAAAACCTGGGTGCAAGTGAATCATTGCTGATAACCGATGAATAACAATATATGGAAACAAGAGCTGTTGTAATTACAAATACAACACAGATACGGCTCTACCTACCTGTTTACATCTAACACGCCAAAGCTGTCCATAAACGGAAAATTACTCGCAATAGCATCAAACTCGTTTACACTAATACTGCCATCTTTATCCTTGTCATAAAACCTAAACACCGCCTGTGAATCCCGAACACAGAATATTAATAATAAATGCATTGTTAGTGTGTATAATTTTTTCTGAAACCATGTGCGTGTATTCAAAACTCAATGAGTGCGAAGTGTGAATAAAGAGCATCAACAGTGAGACATGAAATAAAACGTGCCCGACATGAATATCAACTATCAATTAATGATAAAATATCCATTTTGAAATTACTTTTTATAGCTAAAAACAACTTTTGCTTTCACAGCGAGGTTACATTAAATAACCCAGCCTAGAGAAGTTTTAATCAAATAAAAAGCAGATTGCAATTAAGACTCTAGGTGCGCCTGAACTTTGGTTAGTGTGTCCAGAATCCCTTGCGCACCACATCAATGACGTTCGATCCTTGCCGATCATGTTCGAGCCGTCATTTACCGTTCGGCTCAATAAAAGGTTGGTTGATACTTCATGGCTAACCTATTTTTAATTTATGGTATTATAGTCTTATAATCTAATGGTCAGTAAATACCCAGGTTAGGATTAACTGTGCTGAATAAGTAAGAAATCAAAAGTAAAATGACTAGACCGCGACAGCTATTCTACCATATTGATAAACTTAGTCTTATGGTCAGCAAATACCCGCGATTAATTGTTCTGACTAAGAGAGTTCAAGAGTTAACTTGCCTTCATAAGCAACCTTCACTCGCTCAGGTGACCTCGATATATCTGAGAACATACTGCCCAAGATTTCTTATAATGAGCTCCGTTATCGCCTCGTCCATTATATTACATTTTTCGTTCAATTTATCGCCAGCTCGTGCGTAAATATGTAAACAAACTACTCACTTCCAGTAATTAACCCTTAAATAGTGACATCAATTATACCATGTTGATAAACCTAGTCTTATGGTTAGTAAATACCCAGGATTAACTGCACTGAGTAAGAAAGTTCAAGAGCTCAAAATAATAATTGACTTTACAGAGGTGTCCAGCAACTATAGTGTATAGAAATTCTTTATCAACCACAAATATATAAAATTTGAGAGCTACTTAGTTAACTCTACAAAACTCTTACAGTAACGACATCATCGAACAAATGATCATAGTAAAAACAGTAATGATTGTCTGCTCACGCCATTAATTGCTAATTTCTGGGAAACATTAGCCTTAATATAAACCTAATAACGGACTACCACGCAATCTGCATTCTGATTGGCTACTCTACTAAGGGCCTATTTGTGATAATCTGCTAGTTGAGAAAAGATGGCGGATCAAAATAGTAATAAGCCCCGTTTTATTATAATATGAGAGGATTTCATTGATAATTTAATTTGTACATCCTCTTTTGATCGATTTGTAAGTTTATAATAAGACAATTAGACATCTCGGTCGCATGGACTACGAATATCAATAACCCATTCGTCCTTGAGAGCTAATTATAATTAGTATTAAAATCAAACGGTGTAACTGAGTACACACCTCTACCATTGCCGTTACGTGTCTCTCCATCACTCTAGGGTCGGGCTCAGGATCTGCTCCGGCTACCCAGTCCGCAAATAATGTTCGGGACGATGCCATGGCATCATTTCGATTCAAACTGTTTAAATTCTGAAAAAAAAATCAATGCATCCTATGGTGAGCTCGTGGAGCAAATATGAATAATTAAACTCTCTTCACTTATTTCTTAAAGAACTGTGAAAGTTCTTGGTAGCTTTCATCCCTCACAGTTAATTTGTTCACAAATCTTGAAGTATGCAACAAAAAAATAATCCAAATAGAAATACAACATTTTTTTTCTACGCGTGATAGTGTGATTCATCATAATTGCAGGTGAGATAAAACTCGTTAACGTTAATTTTCACATTATATCTGTTTCGTCAGAAAAACACGAAAGCAATGTCACGCCTTTAACTTACGGAACAACTCGACGTTCGTGGTTCTCTAGCAAGTGACAACTCGTAAAGTTCATCTTCGGTAAATCTGGGCTGTAAAGAAACCTAACATGACAACAAAAAGAATCAACAAGAAAAGCTGAGTTATTAAATGTATCATTTATATTAAACTATACGCGATGGCGCTCATATTTTCAGATGACACACACAAGCAGCAACTGTCGGACTGACTACTAAAACATGGGTCGCAATTTTGCATATAAATCTTAAATAAGAAACGGGAAAATTAACAAATCTTGGCTTTATTTAGTCTTTATCAGATTCCCTCCCAAAAAAGTCATTTCGTCCCCAAAACAGCATTATACATGGAAGCTAGTTAAATTTAACTTTTAAATATTGAAGCAGTATGCAAAATTATTACGAGACACAACAGATGAGAGTACCGACAAGATGTCCGTGTTAGTAATATAACTAGTCTACCAAATAGGCACCGAATTGCTGCCTCGTACGTTGATAATCACGTTCCAATCTTCTCAAGGCTACCGAATACTTTGCTAAATTGTGGATGAGAAATTCTCAAATAAATAGTTAAGGAAATAAAAAGAAAAAAGAAATTTCAGGTTTCGATTCAGTTTGAAAATGATGAAAATGACCAAAACGATATTATTAGTCATTTGAACGAGATTTTGAAATAGAAAATTTAGCTGGAAGTAAAATGGCTCGTCACGCTCTATTCTTTTGACAGTGCTCTTTAGCGTCAGTTTCGCGGGCCGGGGTAATATGTCCGAAAGTGATTTTTGTTGGCTCAATGTTCTTGTGGGGAAAAAAACATATCATGCGGTGGGCTCGGGAGTTTGCCAAAACTTTTACAACGCTGATTTTATTACCGTGAACACCTGAAATATGTCCGGAATGTTATTGTGTTGTAACCACAACCGACACATCGGCTTTATAATTA
>JAOTRI020123603.1:0-11940 GCA_028564885.2 Zoanthus sanctaehelenae
ACTGATATATAATCGGTATAACTCAACAAGACTGATATATAATCGGTATAACTCAACAAGACTGATATATAATCGGTATAACTCAACAAGACTGATATATAATCGGTGTAATAACTCGACAAGACAATGCTCGTGGGTTTCGCCAACATTATGGCAAATGTGCTTCACAACACGTGGATCGAGCAACCCACCATGAAATGTCTTTGAAACATTTTCCTCAAAGCGAATCAAGTTATTTGCAATTTCAAAATTATTTAAAGAAAGGTTTCTGTGCTCCACCGCGCGGAGACCAAATAATTTGCAGTTGTAAAAATTCACAACATTTAACAAGGACTTAGCTGAGTCTTTCCCTAAAATACCGAGATCCCCAAATTTTTTCTCGTTTCCTTCCCGTACTGGCATTTTTTCTTCTTCCGCGCTCGTTTTTGCTGGCCTGTATCTTTCAGCCATAGCGGAATGAACAAGAGGCACAGTAACAAAGCACCAAATGTACAACCAAAACTCACTATAATCAGTTGTTGCAAAAAATTAAAAAAAAACCTAACAAGTACGAGTCTGATAGCCGTGATTGACAAAGACAACAATTATAACCTAGCAATTAGGTGATTATGTATCGCATTCGAATTCCAAATTGACACTCTAAAAAGGAACCCCTAATCAGAACCATTATTTTACAATTGTTTTTGTTAGAGAATATTATTTCAAGTTTAAGGCTTAGAAATAACATGAAATTAGGGGAAGAGATCGGGTGTGTGTAGAATGAGGATGCAGACGGCGGACATGCGGACGGCGGATAAAAAAAATGTGGACCAAGCGAATCAAGAAAAGGCGGACTAGATAGAAAAACTAATTGGAAGCGATTTTCACATATTCTATAAAGAAACCTCAATGATACACGGGACAAAGTACTTCGAAAATGTATAATTTTTCGGAATTTTTTAAAAATATAACACTAAATTAAAACCTTGTTTTGAGTTTGGGATGTAGGCAAAAAAAAATTGAGTTCTAAACGCGTGGTGCTGGCTTGATGACAATAAAGAAATGGTTCATAGGTACGAGTGAATCTAACGAGTTATTGAGGACGCGGGAGGTTGCTAAACACGAAAAAAGCTCATGTTTCGTTGGCGTGTTCTTAAATTATTGTGGTATTCTGTGTTTGCGCCAATTGTAAGCCTGTCATATTTTTTTATCCTCTCTTGTATCGGTCGTCCCGCTTCCCCATTATAGACTTTTCCACATTCGCAAGGTATTTCTGTACGTGTTCTTGAGATGTAATAGAAGCCTTTCAAAGAATGTATGACTCTTTATGATGTTTCCCTGATAATATGAACCCAATATGTTAAATACTGACCTTGTAAGTATCAAAATTTTATATGGACTCTGTGGCACGTTTCTTAATAATATGTTAAAAACTGTTCTGAGTAATGCTCCCCTGCAAATATGAACCCGATATAAACACTGAATTACATTTCACAATTTTTCCATTAAGCAGTTTCGGGTTAGGTTTTAATCTCTCATTACGTAGAAATAACAACAAACAACAAGTCAGGTTAGTGCAGTTACTTGGTTCTGACATTCGGTCAAACATTGTAGATTTCCAACTCTTGTTAAATTAGCTTGCTTGATATAGCACAACATGTAATAGACGATTTCCCTGAAGAGTGCACGATAGCTTAATATACCCGAACCGATGAGGTTTGCTTAAGAGGATGGTTTATGACAAAATTAGTCTTTTGGTTATAATTGTACATCTACATCAATGGTGGGAATTTGGCATTAAAACGTATTCGCCTTTTTGATTTTTTCAGTGGTACTCTTCCAAAGTACAATAATGTTCTAAACAACAAAAAGGTGAGATTTTGGCATTGACGCTTGTAATTGTAGAAACAACAGCAGCATGTAATTAAGCAAAGTTAATTGCTGTAATAGCATGGGATATTTGTTGGTTGGCACAAGCAGGCGAATTTTATTTTTATAAGCATTAAATGAAAGTTACATACGCATGCAGTTCTTTTATATGACACACTCAAGATATATGCCACTAATTTCGTCAATTTAGTAAAAAACAAAAACAGGTTATCACTTTGTTCTTAAATGTTGAAACCATGGCCTTTTTTGGGTTCATCAGCAAAGCTGTTAATTAACAAGCTCAGGTTCCCTCAAAATTACGTTAAAAGTCATAAAAATAAACCAGTAACCAACAATGCTGTTCTGTATTTATTCTGTTCCTTGCGATGCAAGTTACACAAACCACGCTATTAACAAAAAAAGGACGATGAGCAGAGATTTTTTACAGTGGAAAATATGTGTAATGTGTGTTAATTGTTCGTTTTTTTGTTTGTTATTTATGTTTAATTCCAAGTTATCTTGTTTAGACCATGGAATATCAGAAAGAAACAAATATCCTTGAAGTGCAGTTCAAAAATTTGGTGAGTGTCAACTATGTTATTTTTAGTTAGTGCCACATATACTTTCTTCGCTTTTAGGTTGTTCCAAATATGAAAAATGTCTCAAAAGGATAAATTAAATACCTTCAGAATCCAATCTTTTGAATTAATCGTTTTTCTCCTTCTTACTTTTCTCCGTATATTCCCGGTTCAAGTCTCCGATGACCTTCACTTTCCTCTCCCCCTTATCTTTCCTCTTGTTTCTCTCCTGTTGTATTTCCCATTCCTATTATCTTCCCATTCCTATTATCTTCCCATTCCTATTATCTTCCCATTAATTCCTATTATCTTCCCATTCCTATTATATCTTCCCATTCCTATTATATCTTCCCATTCCTATTATTTTCCCATTCCTATTATATCTTCCCTGTATAACTCTTTTTCTTCCGTCTCCCCACCCCTCAATTTCTATTTCATTTTTAACCTCCTCTTACCTGTCTCTCCTTTACCATGATTCATCAGTTTACAAAAGTTTGGTCGGTTGTGTTTGTATTTTTTGTTAAAAAAACGATTATACATATACTACTGCTGCAAACATTTAGAAATACAAAGATACCGGATATCGCTATAAAGGATGAAATGATAAAATATAGTGTCAGTTCGAGATAGAAAATTTTTTAATTCCTCAAACTTTCGACTCTATCTCACTTGACAAAGACTTTGAGAGAAAGTTAAAAGTTTGTTGACTCTCGAATAAATATTTTGCTTCTATTAGTATTACAAAAATCCATCCGGCTGAGAATATTAGGTAGATATTTATTATTTATTTATTTATTTATTTATTTAATTTTTCAACTTTTACTGAGTATAACAACTAAATACGGCAAATAATAGTTAGATGACAATTAATGCAAATTAGTAAGATAAGAAAAATATGTAAGAACAGTGAAAAGCAAAAAAACTCAGTAAACTCAGTGAGGGAAAGTCACGACAGAGCAAGCCCCAACTAGGTGAAAGCCCATTAGATATAACGGTAAAAGAGAATTGAGACAAAAATCAATAAAATTGATAATTCCCTAAAATATCAAAATATAAGTATATAAAAATTTACGCATAAAAAATGTTTATTAATTCTTCTTTCAAGTATTCATAATTATTAATAACTATTAAAAACAACACTAACGAAAACTGCTTAAATTCCTAATTTATATTAAATGTGCGTCATAAATAGAGAGCTGCGTCGGAATGATTTTCCAAATATTATATTGAATATTATCTGTCTAGCTGTAGAAAAAATAGCATTGAAACTCTTGGAAAGAAAAACCTTGTGATATAAAACATTTACTTGGTTGGCTTTATTGTTTGTAGAGATAGACGAAGTATAGGCATGAACTTCACTGTAAATCTCTCGTCATCGAGACATTTTCCATCTTTAAGCTCTTATTTTTTTGTGTCATGACGAAGGATAAATGGTTATAGTCTGTTAATAATTTTGAACAAGATAAGAAAAGTCAGAGTTTCGTTAGTGACTTTTTCAGTATTGGGATAGTAAAAACAACGAATGGGTGAAGTAAATAGTTGTGTTATCAATGGTCATTCTTTTGTTGTTTATTTTAGTCCCTCATTGCCGCGGACAGACAAGGAGGCAAAAACAGAGAGGTATGTGAAGGGTGAGCGAAAAAGTAAATTTGGATGTAAAGACACATGCTTATGGCGTCATAACTAACATAGGTCGGCAAAGAGAGTGAAAATTGTTTTCCTATATTTGTGTATTCAGAAGAAAAGTGAGAAGCACTAGTTACGAAAAGTTAAAATGAAGTGTTTTTTTCAGTGATATACATTACAAAATGCAAATTATTATATTATTGAATCGTGTCCGGCATAAGTACTCTGATCGATTTTAAAATCACCAGCGACTGAGTGGTTGCCCTACCTGTGATAGACAAACGTTTCTTTAGGAAAGTTTTAAAAACACTCCAATCAAAATGATATTTTGGAAACTATATGTACACCATCGACTTTATCAAGGTTTACTTGTACAAACTGTGACGCATAATAAGTGCTGATTTCAAAGAAAACTGCTGTTTTGTTCCGGGTTATGTCACTCGTGTTTTAATCAACTCTGTGATGTTAAACTTTTGTTGGTAAGTATAGTCATGTCACCCGTGCTCGGAGCAACTGTTTCTCAAAGGCGTCATTGCAAACATATATTGTCTGTTGTGACTATCAATGAACACCTACCTAAAAGAAATTTCTTATAAAAAACATACGGTCTTCCTTATTTACTATTGAACCCTGCTCAAAATTAATTTCAGATTTCTTAGATCACATCATTTCCTAGACCTGAGTTTTACCAGGTAGCAGTATAACGTTTTTACTAGATGTAAGTTATATAGGGAGAAAACGAGTGGGTATCATAAGTATATTTGTTTTTGTTGCAGGCTGTTACTGATGAGAAAACGAGTGGGTATCATAAGTATATTTGTTTTTGTTGCAGGCTGTTACTGATGAGAAATCTGCAGTCTTATTTTCAGCGTCTTTGAATCTTGGAAAGGAAACATTTCAAGTGTTTGTAAGTTTCTCCGAAAGTAATAATAATAATAAGTTGTAATTATAGTTATTTGAATTATAATGATAAACATCATAATGATGATGATTGACAATAATTTTAGCAATGTTTGCATAAGCTGGAAGTTACACTTTTTCTAAAGTCCTACTTCATTTCTCACCTTATTGTAATAATTGTAAACCTTTTTCACAAATTTTGTTTTTTGCAGTTTTTGCAGCCTTAACATTCTTTGGCTAAAAATGAGAGCTATTGGTCGCTATACCATTCACTTTCCTTTACCCCTTGTGTAGCTCCAGATAACCATGGATTTTGCTATGACAAACTACTCTAATGTATTTTTAATACTATAGTAAAAGTTATTTACAAAGTTTTGTGAAAATGTAAAAAGACCTTCGATTTGAGATAAAACATAACATTTAACACTGACATCCGATTCAGCTTCAACGGATGAGTTGGCGTTACGGGTTACCTGTCAAAGTTTCAAAATGCTGCTCGAGCTACTTACGTCTTTAAGAAGAGTTACAAATAGATCTCACACGTCGCAGGTCTCTTGTGCAAAAATTCGGTCAACATCCAATCATTTACCACAATAAAGCAAATGTGCAGGCGTTCTAAACGTCCAACGGTACCGAAGTCTGAGCGCATTGTAAAATTCCCTTCTGTAATTTTACAATTTGTTATGATTTTGATGTATTTGGGTTATATCGCGATGTTATTCTACCAGCATCACAGTTTAAACAGTTCATCCGCACCACCTTGGTGTTCTGTGAAGGCTATGTGTCTCAATGTTTTGTATCCTGAGGTTCTATCTCCAATAGGGGGTTATACCAATGCCATACTGGCATTCTTCATTTGCCTCTGAATGTTTCCATTTCAGTAATAATTTGAAATGATGAAAATACGTCTCTGCTGCCTTCATGATCCAAAAACTTTATTGTAGCTTATATTTTCCCGATCAGCTGGAGCTTAGCGAAGGCTTTTGCCAATTACTCTTGGTTTTGACCTCAAGGGTTTGTAGGAAATTTTGCTTAGATCTTAGTAGCTTGAAGCAAATTATCAAATTCATCTCGCTTTCATTGTTCAGGGGCCTTCAAGAATGTTGATAGTGTGTTTAGGCTGTCGCCTCACCTGACGGTTTTTGGAGAAGTAGAGCAGGCATTGCAATCAGGACTTTCAGAAAAAAAATTTATTCTCTGTGGCATCATTGTTCCAAATAGCCTTTGTGAGAAGCTATTGACACCTGTTTCATTTATCTCAACATATTAACATCAGTGCAGTTGCCATTTTTAAAACCTGGAGTGACGCGTGCTAATTTCCATTCATCCGGGAAAACCCCAGTGGAGATCGAGCAATTAAAAAGATCGGTTATGGAAATTGCTATAACTGGGGCAGCTATTTTTAATAATTCGTAGTAGTAGTAGTAGTAGTAACAGTAGTAGTAGTAGTAATAATAGTAGTAGTAATTTGTAGTAGCAGTAGTAGTAGTAGTAGTTGTAAGTTGTTGTAGTAGTAGTAGTAGTAGTAGTAATAATAGTAGTAGTAGTAATTTGTAGTAGTAGTAATAGTAGTAGTAGTAATAGTAGTAGTAGTAGTAGTAGTAGTAATTTGTTGTAGTAGTAGTAGTAGTAGTAGTAGTAGTAGTAGTAGTAGTAGTAGTAGTAGTAGTAGTAGCAGCAGCAGCAGCAAGAGCAGAAAAATTAGTAGTAGTTGTAAGAGACGGAGGAGGAGGAAAAGAAATTCCAAAAACAAGACATTCCAAAAATTTTGATTTTTCCAGTAATATCACGTGTATTTTACGAGGGTGAATCAATTGAAGTACAAATTAACTGACGAAGGGCGAACCCTAGAAACGTCCACTCAGTACTCTTTTTACGGCAATAATTGAGCTATTCATCTTCTGGTTTATTATTGTTGTAGTGGTAGCTGTTGATCTGTTGTTGCATTTGTTTAGAAAATTGTGTTACCTAACTTTAAAAAGATGAAACTTAACAATTAATGCTTCTTTTTACGCAGCAAACATTGAGAGAGAAGGTTTAGTAGAATAACGTGTTAAGCCAGTTTGAAAGAAATAGGGGACGAATTTCTTACATTTAACGACATCATCCTATGATATTTAGAGTACACCTGAGACACCAAATTTCATGCATGCTAAGCGCACGTTTAACTGAATCTTATACATGACTTATTTTAGACTGTGTCAGCACCCGTGTGTTTGACAGTGCATTTAATGACATCATCCTGTGACATTTAGAGTACACCTTAAACACTAAGTTTCATGCATACGAAGAGGACGTTTAACTGAATCTTATACATGACTGATTTTAGGCTGTGTCAGCACCCGTGTGTTTGACAGTGCACGGAAACCAAGCACCCGATGCTGAGGCAACTGTTTTCTGGGACAATGCTTTTGCTGAAAAGGTATTGCGGAATTAAGATTTTTTTTATATTTGTTTACACGCAGAAGTTATTTGCAAGGTGTATCTTACTTGTTCTTATATGTGGAATGACATCACCGCAGTTGTTTTTCTCGGGAGGACTTTATGTCTCCATGTTGTTGTGCTTTCCTTAACGAATTTTTTCTGGTGAAAGAAAGCATGTGTGTTGTGTATTGTTACTTGCCTCTGATGTTTCGACATTTAGACCCTGAATCTACCAGACCTGAAAGAGTATGTTGGAAACAATGTATTTTTCTTAACCTTTGTAGGAACGAACCAGTCTTGAGGTACCAGAGGAGGTACCTTGGCCACGCATGGCTGAAGCTCTTTCCAACCGATGGAAGCTGTGGAATGAAACGGGACTCACACAGGATCATCTTTTGTATCTTGGTCAAAAGTTGTTTCCTGGTAAGTGTTTTGACAGAATTCAACAACGGTTACTTGTTTTTTTCTGCTAAATTATATCTTTTCATTTTTTCCTTGTTAAGGAGGTCATTCAGCGTCCTTGTATAGTACTTATTCTAGGATATTGGAATTCAAAACTATTGAGAAGCTAAAGGCTTCAAAACGAATTGATAGAATCTGCTATATTTCAAGAATAGCTTAATTAGAATAGTATGTATGGGTACATGTTAGTTAAGGCAAAGAGAGTGCTGTCGAGCTAATAAACATGTCTAAAAAACTCGTAATTGCTGCAAGTGAAGCAAGAAACCTCCTATTCTGAACATGATGTTGTCAAACACATTGCTTACACAGTTCAGTATAATTAACATCTATGTATTTTTATAATAGATGCAACTGTGGAAGATCTTCAAAATCGTGTTGTAACACGACCGTTGTTCTCCAAGGTACGTCCGTTGTGTGTATGTGCCGTTTGTAATTGGGCAGTTTAATTCCATTAATCAAGACGTTTCTACGTGCAAATTCTAATACATTGGTCATCAGTCACTAGCTAAGTGAGCATTTAAATTAATGTGACTTCGCTTTCGAAGGTGGGAGGAACTTTATCCATTTAGCCCAGGTCTCCACATTCAAGCCTTGATCTTGGATATCTAATTTAGTTTTAAGCTTCTATTACCTTCAGTTTTGAAATTTTATAAGAGTAATCTGTTATTCATAGAAGTTAATAAAAACAAATAATGTTCTGTACAAACATCCAAGCACTTTCAACCTTTGCTCTCGTCCATCTCAACATTTTAAAGCTTAATCGTAAAGTGCATGCTTCGTTGGTTAAGCTTTTGCCAATTTAACTGTTAAATTATGTTTCTGTTTGTTTTGCAGGACCATCTGCAAAGCCGCCAGCTGACATTTTGGCAGTGGTACTATGGAGCAATGGACGTTGTGAAACGTAACATGGTGAACGAATGGAAGGAAGGGTAAGAAACTCAGATTGTTAAAACAGATATGAACTTAAAACAAAGTTCAGGTTCTCCTCGCACGCATTTCAAATTTTGAACAAAGATAGCGATTTTATTACTGTACTAATTAATGGCATACGCATGCACTGCAAACACAATGACGGAGAAAACTGCTGGAAAAAAACCGGCTTGGTGCTTAGCAAGTGCGTCAATTTGTAAATCATTTATACGTGCTCGAAACACACCTAAAAACTTCATTATATTGACGTAGTTCAAATAGAAGGATATAAAAATCACAAAAGATCTGCACGTAAATTGGGTAAAAATGTTAAAAAAGTTTTTTTTGTACAAGACAGCAATATTAGTTACGTTATGCAAATTGCAGTTTTAATAATATGGGAAAAAAGCTTCCTGGCACTTATATCCGGTTTCTGAAGTTCTAAACGCACGAGAGGGTTTGACTCCCACTGAAGAGGATACTGATCCATTGCAGTTTAATTTCAAGCAGACATCGGTACTCCTAGGTTCGGTAGAAAAGAAGGCCCCACAAATATTTGAATCTCGGCAGAGCTGACAATAGAACTGGGGACCCTGTGGTCAGAAGGCAGAATCTTTCCAACTGCTCCAACCATGTCCGCCCAATATTACAGAAACAATTTAGTAATGAAAATGTAAATTCTACACTGTAGAAAAGAGAATACTTACTGACGTTTCGGACGTTAATCTAACCCCTTTACTCCGACGAAGGACTAACGTCCGAAACGTCAGTAAGTATTCTCTTTTTTACGGTGTAGATTTTACATTTTCATCACTAAATGTTTCGTTAAAAACACCGACGCAGCTCAAACTAGTTTACCGCTAGTTATTTTTCAATATTACAGAAGCTTACATTTTGAAATCTATAGAAATACTCAAGGGTGTTCAAAGCTTTGTTTTCTTGGAATATAATTTATAATATCCAAATTTTTTTATTCACGTATAATTTCGAATATTTGGACATTTTCAGTATGTGTGTTTTGAAATTAGAGCACAGTTCTTACATTCCTGACACGTAATGCTGTACTATGTGGACATTGAACAAAGATTTTGTATTAACAGACTTCAGTGCACTATTAGGTTTATTACAATTTTCATACTTGCCGAAAATATTTGAACATAGATGCTGTGCTAAATTTCCTTACAGCCACGTAGCAGGCTTCTTAGGCAAACAACAGTCACGTGATCAGCTTCTTCAAAGGGAACCTGGAACGTTCTTACTACGTTTTAGTGACGGTGAAGTTGGTGGTGTGACAGTACCTTATGTTACAGTTGCTAAAGGTGAGTACCTTGTAGCAGGATAGTTCCGCTTCACCATACAAATGTTGTTAAATTCGGTTTTTACTGGTAATAATTAGCAAATATTTACCGAGATGGAAGTGAATTGTGGTTCGCGGCTTGGCAAATAACCACCACTTTCACTGACACTGAGATGAATAATTGTTGTAGTGTATACCAAACATGGTTAATAACAAGTGAATCGAAGACTAACTTTATTTGTGGAATAGACAACATACTGACGACTAATCGGAGAAAAAAAGTCGCATCGTGGAATGCATGCGCACTCACAAAATGATACGAAAGTCATGTGATCTATTGAATACGAAGTGAATCAAAACTTCAAAAGTTTAATGATTTTCTCTAAACGAAACGTTTCTTTGGGATTGGATTCAATATTCATGGACACAATGTTCAAAGAAAAAGCACATTTTAATCGTCAAATGTTTTCCTGGGAACTACTGCCTTGAAGATTGACAGTACAGTTGAAAGTGCAGCCGTGAGATGTGCCTCCTCTATTCATGCCATGAACAAGTTGCTTTTGTTCGTTAGCGACTGTTAAGATTTTCTAATGTTGTTTTCATTCGGAAATGCTTATGTCGTATGGATAGCTTAGCTGCTATCTCGCCTCTTTTGCAGAAAATTTTCAAAAAATTGTTTAGGGTTTTGTTTGCTTTTGTGAAAAGAAATTACCGTTTAGCGGTAAGAGATTTTTTGTTATAAAAATTTCCGTCTCGCCTTTGTGCTGACAATAAAAACTTTTGCAGATACCTGTTAAGTTGCTGCAGTGTAATTTCATCAATGTTTAGGGTAAATTACTCTTGTTGTTCAACGTTTTCAGTAAAACATTATTTGTTTTATTGTTTACCTTGTAATTTTAGCGCTCGACAGTTTTCGTAAACAAGACATTGATTTTGATTTTTCGCCTTAAAAGTTTAAAACCCATATACCATTAAATACTTTTAAACCAAAATTTGTTGCCAGTTTTGTGTATTTTGGTACAGCTTTCTTGTTCATTAAAAGAATTTCCGCTTTGTTATTGATATTTGGGTAAGCCATAAAGTAATACATTACAGTAGTCTAATTTCGATGTCACGAAAGCATGAATAACAACGGCGGCAGTATCCTCAGTAAGATACTTTCTGATTCTAGACAAGTTCCTAAGATGGTAGAATGATTAATTACAAATGGCTGAAACATTAGCATTAAGAGACATGTGCTCATCCAGGATGACACCGAGACTTCTTGGCGATGGGGTGGTAGAGACACTCTGATCACCAACCTTTAGAGACTGGAAAGCTGGGCGGGGACGAAACTTGGAATATATTAGCATAACTTCTGTCTTATCATGATTCAACTTGAGCTCATTACGGGACATCCATAGACATATATCAGAAACACAGCTCTCGACTTTCGACTTAGCTGCAACCACATCTCCCGATTTAAATGCAAAGTACAGCTGCGTGTCATCCGCGTACAAATGATAGTCAAGATCATGTGCTCTAATCACCTCTGCTAATGGGGATGTATACAACAAGTACAGGATAGACCCCAGGACGGATCCTTGAGGCACACCCACGGTGAGATGATACTCATTAGAATTTGCTTGATTGATGTTAACAGACTGGCGTCTATTAGACAGATAGGCATAAAACCATTGTAGAACAGTTCCTGTGACACCAAATCTCTTCTGTAGTCGTGATAGCAGTAATGTGTGATTCACAGTATCAAAAGCTGCCGACAAGTCCAACAAGACAAGAAACACATTTTCACCCCTGTCCAGTGACATTAAAATGTCATTAGTGACAGTGACAAGTGCTGTCTCTGTACTATGAAAAACCTTGTACGCGGATTGGAGGAGCTCGTGTAGACCATTC
>JAOTRI020123614.1:0-11939 GCA_028564885.2 Zoanthus sanctaehelenae
TTGTTATTATTATTATTATTATTATTATTATTATTATTATTATTATTATTATTATTATTATTATTATTATTATTATTCCTCGCATCAGTTTATAATTATATATAATAAATGACATAAAGTAAAATGTGAAACACCTCGCCGGATTTCTTCTATTTTGTATTGTGTTGCTAAGTTTAGAGTTTTTGTGGGTTCTCTAAGTAAACCATTTTCATAGGCATTCGGAGCCTCAGCCTGACATCATTCATAATTTGTTCTTAATTTTCGCTCTGCCTATTTGAGTCTCGTTCTTATAAAGGCTCTGATATTTATTCTTTGATTCTAGACCACTGGATGATAACAGGTTCAAAACTTGGCGTAATGCTTAACCGTCCAATGCTCCTCCCAACTCTAGTCCGCACGTGAAATGAGAACTGTTGATCTCATCTTCGGACGCTGAGGATTTTTCTTCCTGTACTTTCACGCCAAGATCTGAGCAGTCGAGCGATTAGATTAGCCTCTGGCTAGGAAGAATGGGAAACCAGTTCCTTTGCAATTGACTTTAGGTAAAGAATTATTATATATCATTAAAACTGCATGGAGTTATTCCGATCCCAGGACTGGCCAACATGGAGCTTGCAATATGGCCAACCGCTTTTTTTCGAGAATCACACAGTCTTTTCCCGCGTCCGAAAAAATTAACCCATCCGAGTAAATGTTCCACTCGTACCTCCTCCATCCTCATCTTTTTCAGCCGATTTGTGCAATATTTTATAAATCATTCACATATTTATTTCATTCAAATATCTAAATAAGAGGCCCTAAATGCAGTTGGTTATGCAGACGGCCAGATGTCAAAAATTGTGGAGTGTTACGCGCTTTAGTCTAGTATACACCACCAACAAACATTAAACTCACTCCTTAACTTCTGTGCATGTGGCCGGTAGCGAAAAACGCTTGAAAGTTAATTTATTTGACTCATTTAATGCGGCATTTCATCTGATAACAATGAAACTGAATCAGTGAATGTTACCGAGTGACCTTTTATCAGCTACCCTTCATTAACGCAGAAGTTTTGTCGCCGCCTTTTGATCGCCTGAAACACACAAAATTCTTGTTTCCCAGTGGTATCTTATCAATGCCAGATTGCTTATTTCTGTCATGTTTTGCTATATTTTTGTTTTAAACTTCATATTCCGCGGGTTCGTTATTATCACTAGAGCATGTTTTTTCACCACATGCAAAAATGCACTTTTTAATGACCTCCTGTTGTGCTCAAACTATTTACTCATGCACCGAGTAATCCCTCTTTTACTCTATTATCTAATTATGTTTTCTAACAATTCGCAAGTATTTGAAATAGTTAAATGGGTCAATAGCATCTTGACAAGTCCATTCAATGGGTTTCTCACAAACTGTGACTCGATCTTGAGCGCCACAATAGCGCACAAATTAAAAAAGTATCGTTGGCCCGTGTTCTCTTGCAATACAACGCCATCGGGCTCTCTTTTCTCAACGATCAGAAAGAGCTGTCAACTCTCTTCTCAATTTTTTAATTGTTGAAGCCATTTACTCTCACATCTTCACACCACAATACATGACCATGGTTTTATTGCAATTTAAACTAAGAATAGATTGAAAAAGTAATAACAATGATTGGTTAATGAAAAACATAAATCCTAACGTTTGCGGAGTAAGTTTTTTTATTTCTATTCATTGGTAAACAGTATCGTATTATTCAAAGAATGCGACAGCAATTTGACATTTTTTTGAAAGAAAACTGTTGCTGCAAGTCTGCCATCTGTTAATCATGAATTTTATATTTAATATCCCGCGCTTATCCTAAGTTTTCGATTGATTGAAAACGAACAGCGTTACAACTAACAAGGAAAGTTTAATTTTCTCGAGTCACCTATTTTTGAGTTTGAAACCCTAAAATTATTTTCATTATAAAAGTTTTATTCAAAGAGGTCTACAAATCAACTATTTTAAAAACGTACAGTCGTATTAAACACTATCTTTGTTTCCTATGGAAGCGAAGATTTTAAAAATTTAAACTGTTTTTTAAGACATTGTTCATCTAATTTCGATTCTTGAAGCCAAACAAATAATTTAACTGAATTATCACCAATCGCCTAAACTTGACATAAATTGAATTCCGTTGTGACTGCTGTCAAGTCGAGAGTATTTACAAAATTTTACACTCTCTTTACACATAAAAACTTAAATCCAGTAATAAAACATAAAAATTTATCATCACTCATTTTAAAATAGAGAAAACACCATTATACTTCATAACTTTTTATTAAAAGAACGCACGTATGACTTGCTGAATACATTTTTGGTTTAATGAAACACACACTTTGACGCGAAGCTTATCCTTTTGAAGTCTACGAGATTTGATCTAATCTAATTTAACTTTGTACAAGTTTTGAATCCTAGTAGTAGAAGGCTTATTGAAAATGCGAGTATGGAAAATAAAGATTTATGCGAGACATAAAATCATTTTAGTTTCAATTAGGACGACAAACTTTAGCCTATGGAAATAAAACCCGATTCTAATAAATTGTTGTTTGTTCAGTTGCATTTTAGTAAATCATAGGAAACTCAAAACCACTTAAATATGCTTGGGGAATGAAACAAGATGATGTCTGTGTTAAAAACTGAATTCGTATTATCCAACAAACTTCAAAGTTTTTCGTTAAAATCAATAAACATTTGATTCCCACGAGAGATCATAGTAATATTCCCCCAACCAATTCAAAATACTCAGATGATATTTACATATACAAATCCAATCCGTTCATTAACTCTTGCATTACACTGAAGTCTCCGAGTTTAGTCGCATAACGAACCTATTGCTTTCAAAATCAAATATGTCCTCAGAAACATCAAAGTTAGGAAGTCTGTTCACTGTGACAATTAGGGATAACTCCTCAGTTTTTAACTGAAAAACAGTGGAAGAAGACAGATATTTTGTAACTTGTTCCTCGCATACAAGACTCCATGACTGGTCATCGCGAATGTTTGGAAATTCTATGCAGGGTTGCTCAGTAATGTAGCGTTCTAAAAATGCCTTGGGAGACATATCAAAAATCAAGCAATGGGCTAAATGTTTGATAATCTGATCCATACTATACCGGTGATGTTGTCTAATTGTTCTCAAATATTTCTGTAAAGGCCGTGCAAAGGAAGGAAACAGTGATTGTGCCGCTTCCTCGGGGTCCATTGGGCAACAAGGACCTCTTTCAAACTGTATCTTCTTTATATGACCGAACGCCTCCTCCGTAACGCTAATCAGACGAGCTTTTCTTCGTTTTAACTTTCTCTCAAACTCTGCCTCCTCGTAGAATCGGTCATTTCTACCCACCTCGCGTTTTCTCTGCGATGAAGCTGTTATAATAGCTTTTGTGCGTGCATTGACTCCCTTGTTGTCATTCACGGCGCCACCGTCGATATCATAAAACTTCAAATTAGAGAAATGCTTCGTATTTGCTCTAGCTGGAACCTGCATCAGGTACGGATTATACTCCGGGAAGTCTTTGTAATACATTTCAAGTACAAACACAGCAGTTCTTTGGATTGAGAGACGGCCAACGTTATAGTATCTGCTCACACCGTCTGTGCTTCTAACAACTTTGACTGTGAACTCGGAATCGGTTTGGCGAAGCCACAACAAAACAACCGCCAGATAATGTATAAACAATAGCGTGTCTAGTAAAGTCAATGCAAACTGCAAAATTCCCAAGAAGCTTAGGTTCTGATCGTTGCCGAATAGAATTCTTAAGCCATAAAAAAGCCAATAACAAATTATTACTGCAAAGATCAGTGCCACCATTGCTGAGCGTAAAATAAACACGCGAGGCATTGAAACTCGCGGCTTGCGCCAAAACAATGCCCAAATTCCAACAACTAGAATGAGTTCTTTGACGGCGAAGCTGATGAGAAGGCCATCACATTGAGTTCCACACAACGGCAGTTTTAATATAACTACCGGTAATACTACAAACAATATCGGTGATACAACAGAAATCACAGCCAATAAAAGTAATACAACGACCTTGCAGTAGCGTCTGAAGGGAAATGAAAAGCGACTCTTTACTTTGCCGGTATCGCTCAAATCTTCCTCACTCAAAGTGACAATTGAGGTTGCAGTTTCTGTAATGCTTGTGGCAGTTTCACCCCAATTGTCGTCTTGTGGAATGACTTGAACTTCTATAACACCTTCGTCGAGTTCTTGGCTTCCAGTGTTCACTTCTCGATCTCTCTCACGATTACGTTCGTATCGTTGATGACTTCTCAGCAGATCGCGCGATTCTCGATCTCCGCGCGGCATTTTTCTTGCCTTTGCCAGTTTTGCTTAAGTCAAACTAATCGAGCAACAACTCAAAATATCAAAAAGTTACTAGCTTTTGGCCACGCTTCGTGAAGAGCATTCGCTTGAAGAGCGTGTTAATACGAAATGAATTCAAAAGCCCGGAGGGAAATAGACGAACATGTCTATTTTGCCTCCCATGGGTCGTCCTGATTGGCTCGGCTTTTCAATGATACATTCCACACACAGATTTCAGGCATTTCTAATATTTAATTGGCTTGAGAACAAAGAAGAAACGCACGTGATGTAAGTTTCTTGCGTATAATGATTCTTTGAGCAGATTTTTTTACTGTTAGCTAGCACCAGTCGAAGATGAAATGAGTGCTATCCGAAATGTTTGCTTTTGCTTGTAAACGACCTCCGAATGGTCAACAAAAAGTGATAATGATGTTATTGATAAACATCCTTTTTTAAAAATGCGATATTACGACAAACAAGGGAAATTTTGATTGATAACAGATGCAACGCTGAAGTCTGTTCGAGGGAGCTAAACTTCTAAACAAACTCTTTTCTCTAGTACTTTGTTACGATGGAGTATCAACAAGTTTTTTTATAATTTTGAATTTTTAAAGTTCTTTGTATGATAAAGGAGGAAAAGCAATAGATTATATGAACGGAAAATCATTGGAATAGATCCTTTAACTTTGTTTGTTTTCAGTAAAATGATCAGGTGCGAAAATTTTAAAAAGTAAAGGCAAAACTAAAGTTTTTTCAAATCATTGAACCCTCAAATTAAGAATGCAGACATGCAATGAGTGCGGTCACTCAACGTCAAATGTATATTGATTTAGAAAAGCATTGCTTATGCAAAAATGATTTATAAGCAAGCACAGCAGCATTTTAAAAACGCCAAGTAATTTGGGCAAAGTTAAAGTGTTTTTACACCCTTTTGTCTTGAAAGTTCCCCAATATTGTTGGAACCAATAAGATATCATAAGAACTATTGGCCGCAAGATAATTGTTATGAATGCTCACAAATTTGGAGTTTATTATTATAGAACAAAGGTCTAAGCGGTACAAAAATAAAAATGTCACATGCAAAGCGTCCAAACAAAAACGTGCTTATTTTCCTAAGAGTAAGGGCAAGCCGAAGAAAATTTTATACTTTTTGTGATTTTAAACTTCAGTTTGGACTTTTACTGTTTAAAAACAAACAAAATAGTAGTGCTTGCATGAAATATATAATTTTTTATTTCACTGACGAAAAATAATAATTCTGGCATAGTAATAGTTTAATTTCGCGCCATTTTCTTTGTTCTAACTGTCTCGATGATGCGTTGCTTGAAGTATTTTTTTTTCAAAATCAGAATGTGTTCGGGAGATTGAAGTCTTGTTTTGAAGGAAGATTTGAAAAGAAAAGGTTTGAAGATAGATGGCTAACTGCAAATTACAAATTCCTCATGTCCTATAGCAGAGGCAAACTCACTCCTGGAATAAACAAAAAAAATTATAGGCCTAGATATATATCGCTTTCATTTCATTTTATTTATTTTAGGAGATAGAGTTGTTTCTAGTACCCAGGGTAAACCTCTCTATGAAAAATATCTTAATTCCTCCTCAGCTTTGTCCCTCTTAAAAGTCAGAAAATAATCTCGAAACATATATAAATTTTGTGAGTGTGACTCTGTATAGCTCCTTGTATGCTCTCCTTGAATCATGTTAAAAAACAAAACTCTATGGCTAGGTGTTTCATTTATACCAATCAAAAATCGATTATTTCAAAGGTTATAAGACTTGTGCATTGACTATCTTGTGCAAGAACAATCATAAGGACTCTTTCTTTTATAAAGGTCTGGAAAATTCAGGCGAACCTCGTTGTGCTTCAGTGATTTCGCATCGCAATTTTTTCAACCTGAAAAATGTTCTTATTTTGTTCAATTATATTTTTCGGAAACCAAGCAATGGCCTTTTTATAAAAAAGAGAACATATTCTGTAAAAAGTGTTTTTCTAATTTTCTTTTTAACAATTTTCATGACAAGAATAATTTTGTTAGGAACATCAAGGGCGTTATAAGGCTAAGATGCGAAAGAGGGTCTGGGTCAGAAACGAACGACCTAGTAAGTAAAATCAGAAGACTGGAACCAAAAACAAGATGGCGGTTTTCCGTAAAGACCCTTGTGGAGTAATATGTTTAATTGTTACTTATATTGCAGTTTTTTACGCAGATTATTGTCTTGTTCAACATGTAGTTGTGCCCACTTTATCTGACAGGTATTTTGGTTCTTTTTTGTATAATAGTATTTTTGCGGCAAAATCAAAATGTTTGACACCCGTTTCATCTTTGTGACTTAAAGTAGTTCTAATATATTTTGAGAGATAATATACATGTGTAATATACAGAAGTTGAGCATACTTGGCATGAAATCCTTCACAGAGCCATCTTCCTCTCGTTTAATGATAAGTTTATTTTTGACAAAAATTATATCTGTCTTGAAAAAAATATAATGCTTTAAAATGTCGGGAGGAAAACAGTCTCCTTTCAATCTTTATTCCTTGTCAGAAGTCCTTAAACCTGAAAAAAGTTGCACTATGAGAAGGTTCCAAGTTATTTTGATTGACAACGTGTTGTAGGAGAGTTTTGGTGAAATTTGTTGTAACTTTATGTAACTCCCAAATTTTGTGTCAACGTTAAATTGAGAATTTAACTTTTTTTTTGTTACAATTGTGTTGTGTGGGCTACTATTGTTTAATACAAATTAGACCCTTACCAGATCCCAATAATATATCTAATAAACTACATGCATAAGGCCTTGATACGGAAATTTTCCCAATATCGGGTCCTTGGATTAGGGTTTAGTGTCATAGAGGATAAGCAAAGTAATTTCAGCACACCGCTTCAAATAAACGTCAATAAGTGATCACAATAAAATAGTTTCTGCATAATAATTTATTATCACCACAAACAAAGTTTGGTTGAAGAATAGAGTAAAAACATTTCAGCACATCGCTGTCAATCAAAAACTTTTATTGATAATCAAAGTGTAGAATCATAACGTTGATTTTCAAGTATAATTATAGTAATTGTGTGGATATAAAACATGGGTGTAAACTATGTTGATTTTGATGCATTAAGAGTAAGGAATCTCTCACAAATTCCTGTTACAATAGCCCATTTGGCTTTCTAATACTTCAGTATTTGATAATACGGTGTACCGTGATTGGTCAACATGTAAAAACTGTATGTTAGAAATATACAGTTCAGTGGCAGTAATTGACTCCCTGTCACTAAATAGAGTTAGTACATTTTATAATGAAAGAAAACAATTTGAAAAGTCAGTGATGAGAAGCAAGTAATTGTGACAAGCGTATAAGATGTGATAAACTAAACTCATTTTAGGTGATCCAAATCTAACCTAAGGCTTCAGTCTTAAAAGATGAAGATACTGAAGACAGAAAAGATTTGACTAAACCATCGATATGCAAGCTCACCTTACCTATTCTCTTTGCGATATGTTGCACATTTAAGGCCACTTGCAGTTTTTGTAATATTAAGTGTTTTACAGGGAAGGGTTATTGGCCTTTTTCCCTATCCCCAAGCTGGAGGGCTGGGTGCTGCAGTTTGTCTGAACTTTCACCTGGAAACTGCCAAGCAAGGTTGAACTTACCAGGGACTGCAGCTTCTAGGGTCACTAAGGCACACAACTCTGCCTAACAATTGTTCAAGATTGTGCTCATCAATTTTATGTTGTTGTTTTCTTGGATTATGGTTGGTACCATTGGTAAGATTTCTGCTTTCTAGCCACAATCTCGGCAGTTTGCCAAGATTTGAATATTTGTGACCTTCCATGGAAAAAAGCAAACATTAACGACTTTCCGTTTCTGCACAGTAACCTTGTTTGGATGTCGTTTTAAAGTTGTTTAAATTTCAGACCCACTCGTGTGAATGACTTGCTCACTCGTTTAAAATTTTGACCCACTCGTGCGAAAGATTTGCTCACTCCTTTAAAATTTCGACCCAGTCATGTGAACAACTTGCTCCCTCGTTTAAAACTTTGACCCAATCATGCAAACAAGTAGCCAAGTCGTTTAGAACCCGTTAAGAACTTGTGTGGAAGTCGTCTGTAAAAACTGTTTCTTGGAAAGTCGTTAATGTTTTCTCGTTTCTGCCTAAGCCAACTTAGCTTAACACTAAATAAATGGGATATAAGTACTGGCTCAGGATTTTATTTAGCTTTCTTGGATATGTAAGCTTTTTTGTTAATAGTTGTTGATAACAACAGACCACTTTCAGTATATTGAAATTTGACTTTGTACTAAGGCTTTGATCGATAAAACAAATGAAATCCTAGGAGTCATTGGCTGGAGAATAATTAAATATTTTCAAAGGGTTTAGATATTAACAGTAGTATTTACTACTGATGATGGCAAGAGTCTTTCTGAAACATGTATAGTATTAAAACTGTAGCAATTTTCTTAAGATTCATTGTGAGTTTGTTATTATCTAGACAATTTAATACTTCTTGTTTTAAATATTTCAGATCCAAGCTGCATTGAAATATATCAAAATTGGTCTATTGTTGAAACCTTTGATGGAAAAGGACAAATCACTGACAATAATAATAATAATAATAATAATGATGATGATGATGATGATGATGATAATAATCTAATTTTAAAATTTTAGAATTTTTTTTAAGAACAACTACATCAGTGATTGATAAGCTTTTCATTTTAACAATAACTATTTTTTTGTTTGTTAATTATTTTGCAGTGTCTGGGGAATGATTCATGTATTTGTGTTCAACATAGTTGTGTTGTTGTTGTTGATCTCACATGCCCGTGCCTCTTTCTCAGACCCAGGTTGGTAAACGTAATTTTCATTATCATTAAAGGGCAAAAAGTTAATTACAGGGCAGAGTATGAGAAGCTTTTAACTTCCTCACAATAGGCATGGCTTGAAATAGAGAAAATTTTGTGGTTGAATTTTGTAACTGGTTATAAAATTTTAGTCGCAAAGTTCAAAACAATTAATTTTGATACTTTTCAAGGAGCCATAAATAAATTTCTTGATCATTTATTCAAGACAAAAATTTTCTGTATTAGTTCAGTTCTCCTGAATGCGTTGCATAAAGTGCTGTTACTACTACTTTTGTTATATAGTATCAAAGTCCATTTTCTCCGCAACCTTATTGGACAAGAGTGCATTGCGTTGCAAACTACTCTGACTTAAATCAAGAATTCTAAAAATGCTTGCAAGCCTAGTTTCCTACACTACTAAAATAAATATTAATTACAGCCCAGTAATACTCATATTATATTCTAGATAACTAGCTTAGCTAATTTTTTTTTTGAGTCTAATTAACCATGGAGCTGGTACTTTTCTCCAGTTTTATTGTTGAGGAGATAACAGTTTTTGACTCCCCCTGGATTTGAAACTAATCAATCGCAGGTTGGCTACCTGCAAATACTGGTACTCATTTACCTATCCCAGAAGGATGGAGAGCTAAATTGGCTTTGGTGGAAAAGAAGGTCACACAAATACTCAAATCATTAGTCAAAAAGCAGAGATCGTTCTAAGTGCACCAGCTATACCCCCTCAAAATATACATATACCTGTGTTTAATGAAGAATTTAAAAAATGTTCATTTTGTTTGCTGTCTGTCTATTTTAGGGGTTGTACCCTTGCCTGCAACAAGTTTGGATTTTTCTGAGATCCATAAGGCAAATTGTAGCTCACAAAAGGTTTGTATGTTGTCAAGCATCATAATAAAGCTTTGTTTGAAGGTCAGGAGGGAAAAGGAGGTGACGTGAGCAGAAAAAGAGGCGGATGGAAGGGAATGAAAGATCAAAGAAGAGAAACAAGTTTTTAGTTTTTTAAATGCATTTGATAGTAGAAAAAACAATCTTAAAGACATGCAGCATGATTGGCAAGACCTACAGTTAGGTACTATATTTAACTATCAACGACTATAAAGAATTTTTGAGCCATAAAAAAGGAGAATGTTACATTAATATTATTTCTCACCTTTTTTGATCAACATTAATTTCATAGCAAGAATGTACACATACAGTATACTAAGTTATCTGACTCTGCTTTTAATTAATAAGTGGAGAGAATATTTCAGTAGACTGGAAAAGTTAGCCTGGAATTGTGTCCAATGAAACCACATTGTTGATAACCTGTTATACAACATGTAATAGTGATGAAGTTAGTTAATTGTAGTACTATTCTATCTGATGAATTTGAAAAAAATGTGTTTGGCAAATACTAATGTGTTCTAAGCAGTTTGTACCAGTATTGCTGTACAGTTAACATTTTGGTCAGCAAGAAAGATGTGATATAAAAGTAATGTAGAATCACCGGCTCAGAATTAATGCATGTGAAAAAATTGTGATACAAAACTATTTTCAATTCTGAGCCAGTGACTCCACATTATATTGCTGGCATTGGAAGAAAAAATATATCTCATATTGGCTCTGTGGCTGTGCCACTCTGCCAATATTGAATATATTTTCTCCGAACTAGGTGGCAGTATAATGTGAAATCACCGGCTCTGAATTGCAATTACTTGTACAAATCATTAACCCTGCTTGGTAACAGAACAACAATTTTTAAAAGAAATGTTTACATGTTGACTTTGTATGTGTACATGACAGTAGGTAATGTTGAGTTTTCTTTTGGTGTAAAGGATGAAAGTGAGTGGACTGTGTGTACAAGATGTGAAGCTTACCGTCCTCCACGTGCTCATCACTGCAGGTGGGTGTCAAATGTGGTTTTGCAGGTTTTGTGCTTTCCATTACAACCTCAAAAGAGCAATAATTACAGCAAGCTGCTATTAATAATTTAGTTTTAAAATGGAGTTGATTGACCTAAGTATTCAAACTGATATATAAATAATTAATGCCAAGAAGTGTTGGCTCGTACTGTAACTTCATTGCAAAGCTTTGTTGTTTTTAACTCAGTCTGTAGCTTATTTTTTACAATTACATAAATTGTCTGCTTACCAAACAAATATCAACTTATAACATCATTGTTGTTAACTACTGTAGCTGCAGAATTGATTTAATCTTGGTTAAACTTGAGTACTAAAAATTTATATATTAAGTCATATCCATGTATTGCTGTCTATTAATTAACTTAACTTGTATGTTTTCTGTTAGTCTAGGGAAAACATATTATTATGTTAATTATCTATGTGGTTGTTGAAAAAAACTTAAGTTGTTATTCTTCACAGAACATGCAACAGATGTATTAAGAAAATGGACCATCACTGTCCGTGGTAAGTCATTTAACAATATGTTAGAGCTGCAGTTGAGACCTGTAGAATGTTTCATATTATTGGTATTGGTAGATCTTCAAAAAAGGTTTCTTAACGACTTCAAGATGTACAAAGTACTGTATACATTAAAATGTGACCATGTTGACCGACCATCAGGAGGTGAGGCACCACAACCAAGCACAGAGGAAACCCAAGCAGTGCCACTACGGTCAAGGTGTAGTTCAAGAGGAAGAATGCTGTGTAGGCCAGCCCATCTAGCAGACTATGCATAGACTTTTCTAAAACTGTTAATCTGAATGTTATATTGTTATTATTGAGACCATTTGAACATTGTTATGGTTATTATTGAGAACTGTTATTGTTGTTA
>JAOTRI020123625.1:5000-11939 GCA_028564885.2 Zoanthus sanctaehelenae
CTTGAACATTTCTAACTTCAACTTCATTTTTACTACTAAGAAAAACCTCTTCAACAATTCCTATCGTTTGCTCTACTACCTTTGCCGCTTGATCTCGTAGATTTTGCTCAGAGAGTTTCAGCTCAGCGTAATCGACATGTATCCTCTTTTTTTGCCATTTTCCTTTCTAGGTGGATTCTTTGAGTTTACTAGTACTAATTCCTTTGCTTTCCGTTTACATTCTAGTAGATTACAGTTTATAAAGTTCTGCAGTCCATTTCCGGCGATTAGATTGTGAGATGGTTACCAGGCCTCGTTAATTCGTGATCGGATGGCATGAAAAAAAATTACGCGAATGTGCACTAGCGCATTGGGTAGAAATACTGATATGGTGTATAGAGAACGACTCAGTGTGATTTGCCAAGCTCTCTGGTTATTCAACTGTGAAACGATGATAATCATATAATATTTAATGTAATTGGAAGCCACTTCTATAATTCTAGCAACTCTTTTTTACTAAAAAATTAAATCATAAAGCCTTATTCAAATTTCATTATTATTCAAGTTTTTAAATTCTTTCAGGATCAAACATAAACTGTTTTCTAAATACCCATAAAACTATACTTTTCTTATGAAAATAAAAGTCGAAATTATAAGCAAGCTTTTAGTTATATTTCAGATTTGCCTTAAAACTCACTATTCCTATGCCTATGGTACGTTTTTAAAAAAATGAAGAAGATCCAAATTAAAACAGTTATCAGTCAGAAGACGGGGGGGTCGGAAGTTTATGATATATATCATCGAATCTTTGACATTTTGCAATGAAGTTGATGTATTGCACAGTCCGATCACACTTACAAGTTTTTTTTATGATAGTGAATTGATGAAGTTATAAGAAAATACAGCAATATATTGCATAATAATTTGGCAACTAATTTTTCGCTCATAAATCAATGCTTTCACCAACTAAAAAATGAAATATCATATTATTTAGGCTTAATTATTAAAAGAAAGGCCGTTTATTGCCATCAGGTGCAAGCAAAAATGTTGGCTTCTTATTGAATGTTTTCAAACAGTCCTTCCGGTTTTGTATGAATTACAGGTAATGATTTAAAAAACATTTTAGCATTGAAGCTGATCATGACAAAAATCTCTTGGAACAAAAATACATCCTTTCAACATTTAGAAATATTAAATAAATGTTCTACATTCGTGTTCTTTTTCCTTTCGTTTGAGGACTAAATCAATATGTTCATAAAATACGTGTCGCATGATTAATTTAACAGGTCAAAAACTTAAAAACTGGTGTTTTGTCTGTAACAATCGAGTTTCGATTTCATTAAAAATTGCAACGACAGCTCGAGTCGATATCATTCTAACTGGCTTGTCACACATTAAAAAAACGTTTTATTGGTGATTTGTTAAGAAATAACTAACTATTGCTGAAGGTAAATGTTAACGTCACGAAAAACAAAGCAAATTATATATGCAAAGTTTGAAGTCCCATGGGAAGCGTGTCACGAACAATTTGTGTTGAGTTGTAGCGGGCATGGCAAAAACTGAGCTAAAACACAATCTTTCATTATGAAAGATAAAAATGCATTTTCGTGAATCGAGGAGTTCTCCTGTTCAAGTTGTTGATGTTGATTAACATAGGACATTGCTATTACTGACAATTTTGTTATACAAGTTACGGCACAGACAAAGCAATTCTCTTTAAAATTTCTTGGTTATCAGGAGGCTGGAACCAACTGCTTGACCTGTAATAGCAGATTGTTTGTAAGAGGATGGCACGTAGAGATTTGACATACGGTAAGTTTGTGAATGTTGTAAGTTATCACACAACGTCGGTTTGTATTCTCGACTAAACTTGAGCGACATCACTGGTAAAATTTATTAAAAGCAAAGATTAATTGGCGATCTTGCGGCTGCTCGCGATCTTCTTAGCAAGCTGTATCAATAAGCTGATAAATAATAAGTCTTCTCATTTTGTTCGGTAGATTGTGTGATCGAAGAACAAAATTTAGATTTGTTCGCAGGGGAAAATTAGGTTTCAAACGTTAGTCGAAAAAGACCCAGACAACTTTTGTAAACCTTTGTATCTGCAGCTTTGAGCTACTTCCTAAACTAAACTTGTAGTTTGTTGTTGCAATATCATTTTTTTGTCTTAGCCTTAAGCATGAGCGGACATGTTCAGCTAAGCGAGAAGTCGCTGTACATGTTTCATCTAATATATTTTGCTTATTTTGACAGATGTAGCAAACAGCGGCCGTTTGCTATTTATTGCCATTTTGCTGCTTAAATTTTTCGCGGCTGCTTTATTACGAGAAGTTAGAAAGTTCCTATCATGCGATGTTATCACCACTTTACTGCAAACTGTGTGAAACAGCTTGCGTAAAAAGATTTACAGAGTAGCGTTTGTTACTCTATTTTAATTTAACACACTAAAATTGTCAACAATAATTTAGTTGTGGCGCAAATTCCCAAGCAACTAAGTATCGCATTAGTAAATGATGCAGTTTGAAAGAAGCTGCCTGTTCATTTCACCGTATTTGTTCATGTATTTAGAACTATTGTTTTAAAACTGTTCTCATAAGTTCTCATTGACATTAAATTGTGCTTTGAAAAACACCTTTTCGCAAAATGTAAATGAGAATACTGTTGCTTGCCATCAGGAAATAGACTGATTAGAACTTTTTATATCTTAAACATCCATAACATAAGAAATTTAGTCCGGACTGTTTTTAATAATTTGAAAGTTTAGTGCAATAGTAATCACTGGGTAATTAATGAATTGATAGTGGTATTTTAAAGCTAAAAGTTGCATGTTATTGTCGTGTCTTATTACATACATGAATAGAAATACTAGAAATCACATTAGCATAGCAATATTTTCTGTTTGAAAAAAATTCATAGGTGATAATAATAGAAACTTTTTGAACAATTTAATTTTTCTTACTTTCATTTATCCGAATGTTAAAATTATTTGAATGTTGATATTTCTATCTATTTTTATACTAATTATTAAATGTAGCAGTGATGAAAGGCCGATTCTGGGACAAAATCCATGTTAGCCTGCGTTATCTTCTGAATTAGCATAAACTATCTATATTAAAATCTGGTATAATACAGTTTTCACATTATCAGTATATATACAGTTTTGACAACATCATTATTACCTGGTTTTCACAACATCAGCATGATTTGGTTCCACAACATTACGTTGATCTGGTGTAATTTGTTATGATCTGTTTTGCACAACATCAGATAAAACTTACCAAGGTTAAGTTGCACAACATCTATTATACTCTGCGAATTATCGCTTAGAATAGCGTGTTCCAGCATACATCTTGCTCTGAAAAGTGGCTTAAAGTCTCAGTTTCTGTATAGTAGAGTCAATCCACAAGGGTCACGGGAATACATCCACCGTGTTCTAATTATTGCTTAAATTTTGTGTGTTCCAGCATACAGCATACGTAGTTCTATGAAAAGTCAGTTAGGCTTAGTTCAAACGTCGAATTTATCATGTGCCGAACTAAATAGAAAGTATTAAGTACATAATGAGTTCGACGTTTGATACTATTAAGTTCGACACTTTTAATTAAGATCGATCCTTTTTTTAAGTTCGACTGCCTCGGTCGAACTAGTTCGACTCGGGTTCGACGCGGCTTCAAACATCGCACTTATCATGCGCCGAACTTATTTCATTTGACGGAGAAAAACTAGGGCGATAAATAACGAATGCTCGCCGTTGGTAATTAAGTTCGACTTATTTAGTTCGACGTTTGAAACCAAGGTGGAAGTATGATCGATTTTTGTCAAACTTAATACGTATTAAGTTCGGCACATGATAATTTCGACGTTTGAACTAGGCCATACTTTTCTGTGTTAATATCGACGCGACATTAAAGCAGAAGTTTTGCTGTCATATGACTTTACCATGACCTCACGCGAGCGTAAAAAAACATTGACGAATACTACGGTTTTCATAAAGGCGGTGTCTATATGACCGGCAGCCGGTCACGCAGATCAAAACACTAAATGACAGGCAGTCCATTCTTATTTTAAAAAAATAAAACCTTTTACAAATTTAACTCGGCATCAAATGTTTCATATCTTTAAAGAACTGCCAAGCAATTCAGAAACTGGTATTTCACGGTGAAATTTAATTTGTAGCTTCAGGAACTCCTTACTCACAAACTTAAGCTACGTTACTGCAGTATTTTCATTTGACACTTGGAAATTCTCTTAGATCAGTGACTGCCGGTCAAATAACTCAAAAAACTAAATTGCCAGTTGTCCGTTTTTTAAAAAAAATAAATAAAACTTTTACAAATTAAAGACAAAGTTCAAATTTAATATTTTATATCTTTAAAAAACTGTCTAACAATGACAGCCATTTAGATTTTTTGAGTTGCTTGACTGGCAGACAGCGACCTAGGAAAATTTCCGTGTCTTAAATAAAATACAGCGGTACAGAGTGCCTGGCGTAAACTATAAACTGAATTTCACATGAAACACCAGTTTCTGAACTTTTAGAGAGTCTTTTAAACTTATAAAAACATTTGATGTCGAGTTTAGTTTGCAAAAGTTTTGTTTTTATAGAAAAACCAAACTGGCGGCCATTTAGTGTTTTCAGTTGGGTAACTGTCTGCCGTTCATATAGACACTGCCAAGATTATTCTATTCCCCACTTCGCGACAGAGGGAGATTGTTAAAAGCAAACACTTGATTTTAACATTGCTGAATATTATTTTTCTCCGAAAGACCAGCTTTGTAGTGTTATTTATATAATTTAGTCCTCTTCAAAGTGGTTGCGATCGTCTGAGTGAGCTGTTTGAAAGTTTTCTATCACATTTTCTTGCGATTCGGCAAACATTCTAAGACAGGATTTAAAGCCTGTCTAGCGATGAAATAATTAGATGTGTCGTGACAGTACCTGATAGAGCCAGTGCTCCACCAGCGGTATTTATTTATTTACATACTTGCTTATTTATTTATTTATTTATTTACTTACTTAATTACTTACTTACTTACTTACTTATTTATTTGTTTATTTATTTATTTATTTACTTACTTATTTATTTATTTAAAAAGTTGAGTTAAAAATTAACTAGATGCCTTCCTAGGCGTTTACTTAGGCTACCTAGTGTGACATGAATATACTGAAGCAGGGGGGTGGAGTGGGGTGGGGAGATTTCTTCCTTGGCTTATTTTAAGCTTCACCAGCTTTTATGGAATTTTTCTTAGAATGTATAATTATGTGATCCGAATTGTACATCGGTGTTTCAACAATTAAGTGCACGAATTTTAAAAAAGCTTGTTATCATGCATATGCTTAATTCATTGCAGATAGAAATTGAAAAAATTTATACTCTTTAGTTTTTTTAATGCACTGTTATATTAGCCATATTACTGGCTATTTCATAGTCTTTATATTCCCTTGGTTTAACATTTAGAAGTGGGGTAAATCCGGCCACCCTCGTTTACGGGGATAAAACCGGATCAGAACTGGATTGATGATGATGATATCGATGATGATGAATACAAACCGGCTGATCTGCTAATACAGGGCCATAGCCAGACCTCCAAAACAGAGGAGGCAAAATGGACCAGACCTCCAAAACAGAGTAGGCAAAATGAAAAAATATTATGTAAGGCCTGGAATGTAGGAACCTGGTCTTCCATTATCTGAGTTTCATTACTTGTGTCAGTGAAAATCAGAGGAGGCAATTAACTGCCCCCTCTGCCTCGATCAGCCTGGCTACTGCTATGTAGTATGATTATCATGCATTCAAGGCCTTACATTGTATTTTTCCATTTTGCCTCCACTGTTTTGGAGGTCTGGCTATAGCTCTGTCATGATAACAAAAAACAGGAGTTTAACATATTTCTATTAGACTATCAAGAAAAATCATGAATCATGTTAAGATAAAATACATTTAATAGTGTATTTAAAATATGACACCTCTGAGTGTAGGAAATTGCATTTTAGAGACTCTAAATTTCCAAAATTTCTTGGAACTTTGCCTAGTGTTAATTTACAACCAATTTAACCTTTTGGCTTTTCAAATGAAAGGCTTGTGCTGCTAACAAGATCTAGAAAAAGTGACATTATTTTGGGAAACAAGCTTAAGGCAGCTTAATTTACAAGAAACTTATCAAGTAAACAAAGCACATCTCCAAAACAGTAAAACCAACTACCGAGGAGTGAAGGAGACTTAAAAGAAAAAATCTATCACAAAAGTAGGGTAATGTCATGAGCTCAGTTCACAAAAATAATATGAGCTGCCCTCAAACTTTCCAGGCAAAAAATTGTATAAATGTTTTAAACATCTATTTTTAATCAGTAGTTCATTTCACATGAAGAGAAGGCAAACTCTGAATTGTGACACAATTAGAAAGCACCACCATTTGGCAAAAAAGTTCTCAAATAGTCCCTAAATATAATTGGTAACTTTTAAATCTAATAAAATATTATTTAGTAAGTTGCATACAACAAAAGCTTGTACTTGTATGTATGTATTTTTTTCTGTCACTTGGGCTGAATGTATTTTTTCGGAATTTTTTTTTACTGTATAGATTTTTCATTTTTCTAATGGTCCATTTTCAAAAACTTCAAAAATGTAAACAATCAATTTTAAAAATGCCTCAAATGAATTAAAGAGGCTCTAATTCTAATAATTTTATAAAAACTGGTTTTATCAAGACTGATTTTATTAAATTTTAATAAAATCAGTTTTGATAAAACCAGTTTTAATAAAATTATTAACTAAGGATATACAAAAAATGACTATAAACTAACACTTCCATTTCCTCCACAAAATCTAAAGACATCATTTAATTGTAATTGTGCCTTTCCAGCCTATAGATAAAACATTGTAAAATACTCTATAAAAACGTTTTCGGAGATGCTCTCCTTCCTCAGTTATATTATATAACTGAGGAAGGAGAGCATCT
>JAOTRI020123636.1:0-11938 GCA_028564885.2 Zoanthus sanctaehelenae
ACCGCCAGAGGCATTGACCGCGTGCGACCGGGGACAAATCCCAAATATGGCAGTCACTGGACCGAATCGCTAATCGCTACACGAAGAAAAAAAAAGAAAAAGAAATGGAATCCAAACGTTGACTCGTGGTACCACGGTACCACGAGTAATCATGGCAGGAGCTAGGGTGATTTTACAGTAACTGTAAACTAAATGATACAAACGAGAATAGATAACTAATATAGTTTAAAAAGCGTGTCTTCATTAATTTTGTATTATATTTGAAATTTGTTTTTTAATGTTTATCGCCGATGTTTGTGTACTAATTTTTAAAAAGTCGATATCGTCAAAGGCAAAGGACAAAAGTATTTATGACATTGTACAGCTCAGTTCTGTCGTGCACGTGCTTTTGTCTTGCTCGTTGGCACTTAGCGATAGTATTTCCATCAGCAGCTCAAAATATTGAAGACAAAATAGAAACAATCAAGGCATTTCGAAACAAAGCGCCTTAAATTTCGTAATAAATGTGAAACAACAGAAATTGTCGTGATGTTTTGTTGTGTAAGAAAGGAACAGATTTACAAGAGTATAGGAAAAATCATTTGTCATAGTTAAGGACGAAATTTAACACGCATCTTTAGAATGAAACTGTATCTTTTTTTTTGGAAACCTAGAGATGCGATACAATGAGATTGTTTATCAATCAAAATATTTCCGAGTAGCACAAAACTTAAAATGAAGCGATCATGTAAAGCTACAGCTCTGGCAGTGACGGATATTTTTACCTGCAGAAAATAAAGGAATCGCAATATAGAAAATGCACGAAGCTGTTATAACGTTTCTAAATTCATAGTTTCCAATACCACACAAACCTGTACGCGCGTGCGCATGTATACCTTCCAATTAATTCCCCAACTTACAAACCACTGGAGCTTACGAGACTCAACTTGTTACACAGCAAAAACCAACACTTACCCCATCACTGCTTGGTTACCAAGCTTTTTAAGATACGAAAGTCGAAGGAGGGTTTTTCATCAAGCAAATTGTTAAAGATGTTCTGGTTTCAATTGGCACTTTAGATTGAAAGTTTCAAACCAGTTTTAATTATTTAAACTACTTGAAATTTTTCAAACTAGTTTAAACTTTTAAAACCGGTTTAATTTTTGTATAACGGGTTTGTGAGCAGTCTTTAAAAAGGATTTTATTTTAATTTGAGAGTGTTGAAGAACTGATTGGAACATTCCTTCCTCATAATCCTCCTAATACCCTCCTCACTCCCCACCCACCCACCGACCATTTTCTATTTACATTTTCTTTTTTTACTTCTACAACCACAACAAAGTTACTTGTTCATGTTTCTCGTGTTTGATATAGCGCCGTTATCGCTTCCACACTAAACAAAAGGTTAGATCAGTAAAACAAAATTTAGCTTCTAACATTTAGTTCCAATTATTATAAAAAGATGATAGAAAGTCATGCTGACACACGTATATGCAAGTTAACTGATCAACGAGCTTTCAGATATATCTGGTGATTTGTTATTTGTGTTCATGTGCTAAATTCACTGATATAGCCCATGACCTTTGGTGACAGCCTGAGCCTTGCTATCCTTGATGGACGGTAGACTTAAAATTATATACTTTTTCCAACTTTTCAGAAGTGGCAGATCAGTCAGCTTTAAAACTAAATGTTAAACCAAAATGCAAACAGTTGCACTTACATATTGGTTCCCTTCATGGCTGCTATGGTTCTCACTTCATCAGCCTTGGCAATATATCTCTCGCGGCACTCTCGACACAACAAGTAGTACGGGCTACCTGTGCCACAAATGCCGCCAAACCACCCATCCACATAAATTCCATCACTTCTGTAACCATGGCGACCGCAGTTACCTCCACAGCCAGGATGATGGGACCTCATGTGACGATTGAAGTTCTGAATGCCGATTTGACAGATGTCACACGATACGTTTGACTCCGAAGCCATCTGACGTGCCAGCTGGAAGACAGTACATTTTAACATACGTATTCATTAAGCAAGCTTCGTTCATTGGAAAAAATAGGCACGTGCAATTGGTCAAAATCGATCACATGATTACGATTAATCAGAGAGCAAACTACGCCCACCGTTCATTATCAACAATTTACTATGCTCTTTTCGACTGCTTGTAAATGGCCAAATACAAAGTTTTCCGACTATAAAAAAAGATGACTTCATAAAAGTAATCACTGATTCTATTTTTTAAAGTTGTCTTTTATCAGAGTTTATATATAGCTACGATATAACGTGCGCTCTTATTAGTTCAAATCTATGCTTTATCACACCGATAAAGTCATGGTTTTCGCTTGCTGTTTTGCTTTATCATAAAGCATTAGAGCACAACTTTCTATGACTTTCGGGCGAAATAGAGCACTTGTGATGTTGTAAGAGACACTCGAAACGTTGTAAAGTCACTCGCCTCGCTTGTGAATTCACAACATTTCTTTTGAAGCAGTTTGTGACATTTTTAAACATTTTTTCTGCTGGATTTTTAAAAATGGAATTCAAACTATTTACTGAATACCGAATTTTCATCTGTTGAAATTGGTTTGTTTTATAGTGCGAAAATTTTGGAGCTAAAATATATAAATTTCTGACTTGTTTTGACAAGAAATCTTCAAGATGGCGACTCGGTACTTCTCAATAGGGGATGGTAGGGTGAGAAAACATTTCAAATGGCGGTTGTATTCTTCTAATGTTTTATAAAAACGTTGAACTAACTTCCGAAAGGACATGTTAACATTGGTAAATTCGCAAACAAGGAATTAGCTAATTTCAAATTGGGATTTAATTTCAAGTGTTAGAAAGCTTCGTTTCGCATTTGCTTCATTGAAAACTACTTTCTTTGCTTTGATTTTTTAGAGTTCTGTCTATTTAAAATCATTTTCCATGAATAACTTTTTGTTAGTTCTGTGTCATTCTATTTAAACAAAATATGCAACTTAATTCGTAGTTTGTTCATAAATATACCTACTCGCGGTCGATAAAATGAACTCGAAATTTCTTACAATTTACATTTCTCGTTAATTTTATCAGTAGCTCGTGGGTATATTTGTAAACAACCTTATCACTTCCAGACACTATCCCTTAAATATATACTGTAACTTGATATTTATAGTGTGATAAGGCTGTGAAGTTGTAAGTTGTATTAGTTATTCAATAAAGTGGCATTTTTATCCAAACAAATAAAATGATCCAAAGTAATTTTTTTATCTGACCTTGGTCAAAAGGCGAAAGTATGGGAAGTCTTATACGGTCAGTCTGAAATGTGTTCAATTAGCCAATTCCATAAACATCATGATACTCTTTGCTTGTCCTTCCAAAATTTTGCATAAGAATTGTTTTCATTTTAAACTGACCCCAAGAGAAACTGTAAACAATACTTATGCAAAGTTTTGGAAGGATAAGTAAAGAGTATTATGGTATTTATGGGATTGGCTAATATAATAATTTTTTATAAACTATGTATAATTTGTTCAAAGTTTTCAAGTTTTCAACCTATTTTGGCTATATTGACTATGATCAAGCTAACATATTCCCAGAATAAACATTTATCTGTCTCAGTACAAATTATTGCAAGGGAAGATCCAGATATCACTTTTATTCAGTTATTTTGATAACGTTGGGCGAACGGCTTTACAGCCACAAAGTCCCAGTTCGATGCAACATTTTGCCAAAATTCGAATACTTGTGTGACCCTCTTTGCCGCAAAAGCCAACTCAGATAACGATCCTTCCGGGGATAGTAATTGACTACCAGCTAAACTGGGTCCACGAAGGGTCAAAGATTCTCGTCTGCTTAAAACTACGGAAACTGGAGATAAGCAATAGCCCCACGGGCCACTAGGCTTGTAAAAAATTTACCTTTTGTTTCATACTGCTGACCTGGTCGAAAATTCTCTTGTTTGCGCAATGATATTAAAACTCGTGAATAAAAACGATATCAAGATCTTGGTATTTAATGATCTTTAAATATATATCTGTAGAAAATGTCTAGACAACTATAAAAAATATTCTAAAAGTAATAGCCAAAGTTTAATAAAAACAGATGATATTACATGGCAGCGCCAACAAAACAAGGTTATTTTCGACTGAAAATAGTATTTTAAGTATCCCGGATGTAGTTTCGTATGAAACTAACGGGAGGTGTATTTTACAGCAAAAATGCACTCACACCGATGTAACTATATAAATTACTATTATACACAACAAGAATATACACTACACGTCACTTTTCACAAGTTATGAAATTGGCTCACTTGGAAATTATTAGCAAGCACTTTTCACCCATAACCAGATAAACTAAAACTAAATCCTTCTACGAGCCTAGTGGCCCATGGGGCAGGCCCATTATTTCCGGTTTCTGTAGTGTTAAGCGGATGAGAGTCCTTGACTCCCCCTGGATGAACGGCACAAATCCATCGCAGGTTAGCTCCCAGCAGACTCTGGTATTCATTTTTACCTACCCCCGGAAGGTGGAAAGCTGAGTTGGCTTTGGCGGAAAAGAAGGTCACACAAATATTCGAATCTTGACAAAGCCGGGATCGAGCTGGGGATTTTGTGGTTGGAAAGCAGAGATCTTAACAACTGCGCCAACCACGTCCGCCCAGATAAAGTGACACAAAATGATTTCAGCTCTGAAAAAATTAATTGTTTTATTATATGATGAAGCTGTACAAAAGAGTATATTTAAACTAAAAGCTTTAGCGAACACTCTCCATCTTTAAAATTAATAACGTTTGTGTAATTTTATGACAAAAATACACCATCCCGACTAAAGGACAATAAAGAACGCTTGAAAGAACGACAAATGAATGCTTGAAACGCAAAGAAAAATTGTGCAAAAACATAATTTAGTGTCAGGCAAGGGCTAAAAACTATAAATCCTTTGATGTCTTACCTCAGGAAAAAATAAACCAAACAGTTCACGATCAGACGTAGCCTCAAAATCGCTGTCTTCCATTTCCATATCTGATTCATCTCCAGTCTCTTCAATTCCTTCTCTTAATGTAACAACCCTCGGTTGTGCTTTATATAAAAAATGAGGTATCCATATTAAAGGTACAGTAAAAATTACTATTCTATCAAAGAAAGGTCAGAGAATACTAGTTTTAAACAACTCACTTGACGGGAAGTGATCGGTTAGAAACTCTAGATGCTGAGATGAGATGGTGACATACGACAAATCCAAACTAGCTGTTAAATAGACATTAAAATGACATAAAAAAAGTGATCTTCAAGTGGAACGCTAAGAAAAATTCTGTGTCACTTAGGAGAATTGAATCTGCAATCGGTTAGAGACTAGAAATATAGCTAAGCAAGAGTTAATGGTGATATACGACTAATCAAACCAGTTGTTAAATAAACAATAAAAGGGCACAGAAAAAAAGTGATCTTCCGAGTCATTGACGGGAATTGAATCCGCAACTTTTTGATTACCAGTAAGATGCACTAACTACTGAGCTACAGAGACTAGCATGGGAAGCGCAGTCACATTGAACATACGTCTCGCACCTTATTCTCTCGATGTAATTCCAATAGCAATATCTTTAATTATATGATCCTAAAATATGGACATTTTTACTTGTAACTTGGTCATAAGTGTTTCTCTGACTCGCCTAAAAATGAATGAATGTGAATTGACCAAAATTTCTCTCTCTCCTTTCTCCCCCCCTCCCCACCCTCCCTCCCTCCCCACCCTCACCGAGCAGAAGACTGAGGGTGTAGAAAATCGGAAATACTTTAATATAACTACATATGAACGTACTGACTACTGTTTCTGTAGAGTCTGAGGAAAAAGAAACAGTTTCCGCCTGCGGTCCATGAGAAGGCCCTGGTGACTCCTCTTCTTCTAAATCCAACTGAAGTGTTGCAGCGGCCGAAAAAAAAAACAAGAAATGAATGTCTAAAAGTGACAAAAAAATCAATAATAAAGAATAAATAAGTATTCGGTGTTAACAAGAGTAGCTCAATATATTTTGAAATAATAAACGGATTTCAATAACAAACAACATTACATTAACAAGAGATTCTACAAGCGTTCATCATGCTACCTTGTGTTCGAATCGCAACACCACTGAGCATGAAATTGAAAAAAGAAAGGAAAAACAAAACTATTTTACGACTTGGCTTACCACAGGTAGCCCAATAATTTGAGCAACACATTTGAAGACGATTAAAGTGCAGTTATCAGTTGCATATGAAAGAAACATCAGCTTGTCTCCTAGGTTAGAATATATTTCTTTTCTTTCTAATTGGCTTCTAACGCTCAAAAAAATTTCATAAAATAATTGTATAAAAACAAAACAATGAAAACATACGTTGTAGCTTATTTTTGATTTCAGGTTATTTCTAAAATAGCCTAGGTTATTTGTATTCGTTCTATCTTTTGAGGCATGGCTGTATAATCTGGGGTAGCAATTTACTACAAACATAAAACCTATTAAAATTTTACAGAAAAGAGCAGTTCCTACTATCACCTTGGCGAAAATTCTTTGCGAAACTCAAACTTTTGAAATTGCATGATATCATCACTCTTCACGCCACATATTTTATGTATAATTACACACGTCAAATATTCCAATTGCCTTCAACAGTTTCTTTACTGCAGTCAACAAAAGACATGCTTATAACACACGCCTTGCATCTAAATCATCCTTTGAATTCCCAATAGTTCGAACAACCGAACTATGGAAAATTCAATATACGGTCGAAAAGTTTGGAATGATATCGATGAATCGCTCAAAAATCCGAGTGGTCGAAAAGTTTGGAATGATATCGATGAATCGCTCAAAAATCCGAGCTACCGTGGTTTTAAAAGGTAACTCAAAGCTCAATACATCATTTCCTATAATTCTGATAACTAAAAACATATATTATTTTTTCAATGTATTAGTTTTATTTTATTTTGATTTTTCTAAAATTGTTTTCTTCGTTTTTTCGTTCGTTTTTTTTTATGAATTTTATTCTGTTATTTTGAAACAATAAACATCCTATGTCATTTTTACTCCACGTCGACGCGGTCTAGTCTTCCTTGGATTGGAAATGTTCGTTTTTAGCTTATGTGTCTATCTTAACTTGAACGGCGATCGTTGTGCCTTTTATTGTGAGTTGCTGAATATTTTAGACTTAGTGGTCTTATATATTTTACTGGAGACCTTAAACAACGTGGACGGGAACGTGAGCGACGACGGCTCCAGCAAATCATGTTTTTGGTTTACTCTATATTATTTGAGCGGATCATTTGGGTTTTATCTTTTTCCTTTTCGTTTTGTAAATAGAAAAACGGTTTAATATGTTTCTCCGACCATGAAGCTGAACAGATACTGAGGTAGCGTTTACACGTAGACGGCTATATTTTTATTCGTTTTCGACTGTTTACAGGTAAACAGTAATCGACATATAATTTTTTAGGTTAGCTAAAGAGCATGCGCCTAATCGCTAAGCCTGCGATCACAGTGGTCTCTGTGCGCCATTTTTCTGCCTGGACATTAGCAGTGACATAAGCGTTTACAAAAATATCCGGCTTCAACCATTTACACGTAAACGTATAGCCAGCGTTCTCAAAAATACTTACTTTGACTTCTAAGCATTTTCGAAAATAGCCGGCTAAATAGGCGTTTACGTGTAAACACTTGGTCTAAGCGGATAAAAAAAATGTACGTTTACAAAAATAGCCGGCTACGTGTAAACGCTGTCTAAGAAACTTTTCGTTGTAACGTCCACGTAGTCTCGACAACCGCCTAAAAAGAGTGTTTTCACGTTGTAATTTTAGCGACTACTCCTTGCACGTGCTCCGCTCGCTGCATTCCAACGTGCTGCATTAGCGTTATGCAACGAGGACGGGAACGTGAACAATGACGGCTCCGGAAAATTTCCTTTTTGAATTACTATTTGTTTTTTTGTTCGGGTCATTTGGGTTTTTCTTTCCTTTACGTTTTGTGAATAGAAAAACGATTAAATGTTTCTCCGTGAAGCTAAACAAATACAGAGAAAGTTTTTCCTGTTACGTCCAAGTAGTCTCGACAACTCTAAAAATTTTCACGTTCTAATTTTACTGACAACTTTGTACACGTGCTATTCTTGGTGCAGTTATTGTATATTCTGTTGTTCACATTATTTTTGAAATTACGAGGAACAGAAATCATAAACAATAACGATCGCCCCGAAAGGAACGGTTTATTTATAGGTAGTGACTATACATCCGGTAGCCGGACGTGGTCTTAAAATTACTAAACGTCCGACAGTCCATATTGAAAATGTTATTAAAATATAGATATTATGAGCGCTTCCAAAGAAAGCAAAATTTCAAGTTTTAAAACGTAGCATTTGCTATCTGCTAAACGATGCTTGAACGATGCATCTAAATAAACATGAAACATTTTGAATCGAATATAGTTTAAGTTTTAAAGTTTAAAGGATATTTGTATTTGAAAAATATGGACTGCCGGACGTTTAATAATTTTAAGTTGTAATTCAGGAAATTCCCACTCTCAATCGAAACTAAGTTTTCTCCATCCCGCTTCGTTTCCTTTTGAATCTGATGCCGAGTTTGTGACATGTTGATCGCCAATTCGTTCCGCAGCGAATTCTTTATCCTTTGACAGTACATGGAATTGTGATCACACTCCAACGCACTTCACAATGAATGATTACTACTAGTAAATTGTTATTAAAATCAAATGTGCCTGAATTCAGTTTTATTACAACTCTGATTATATTACCGCTGTACTATAGCGTAAAGATTTTTTTACATGTAAGGAAATTCGCATAGAATTACTACTGTAAAAATCAAGAAAATGAGGTAGTATGAATACACATTTCTTTAATATAAAGAGCCTTTAGATTTTGTCAAGGTTTTGTTTAAAAATTATTTATTGCTGCTTCACGTACTTTTTTGCTTAGCGAAATTTGCAACATTTTCTAGTTAACGTCTAGATCTTTATGTTGAGGCTGAATGTTGAATGTTGAGTTTAACGTCTAGATCTTTATGTTGAGGCTGAATGTTGAATGTTGAGTTTAACGTCTAGATCTTTATGTTGAGGTTGAATGTTGAATGTTGAGTTTAACGTCTAGATCTTTATGTTGAGGTTGAATGTTCTTAAACATTTTTATGATTTTAGCCTCTTATTTTCTTAAAAATGTTCTTATAATTTGTATAATCATGCTTTTAACTTGTGTGCACGCTTTTTGTGTCTACTGCGCATACCCAGGTAGACACTAAGACGGAAAAAAAGTTTGTTAACTTGTCGATATGCTATCGCTAATAAATAAATGATCTGTGATGCCGAGGAGATTCGGTCAGGCGTTTAATTTCGACCAATCACAGTTGAAATCGCACGAAGGCCTCACGTGCGTTAGAGTGTGATCTCAACAAGGTCTAGTCTGTATGTGTTTTCTAAAACATGAATTTCTTGTTGCAGTTTCTCCCACATAAAAACAGTATGCACCAAAACAAGGCAGTAGACACATGTACGCTTTGCGTACCTATTTTTTATAACGAGGCGCAAATTGGCTAAATATTAAAAACTTTAGCCGAGGCTTCGAATGTTTTTGAAAGTGTTTTACGTTAAGGGTTCGCTAAAATTCATAAATTAACTTAGAGAAGTCTTATGATGTTTCACATGAGGTGAGGTGCATTTTTTTTTATAGTGTTTTATGTTTTTTCTTCAATTTGAGCAGCAGAATTAAGAACAATTTGAGGCTGAAGGCACCAAATAGTTAAGGACAATGAGGTTCGGAAAAATATACTGGTTCTTATAAAACTTATAATAAGGCTGTATGTAGAAAAACTAGAAAGAGCTGTTTAGTTTTTATATTGTTTAGTTAGTTTTGTTCTATGTGTTATATTATCAGAGAATCTTCCATATATAGCACATTATTATTAATACATTATTATAAACATGAATCCAATAGCTTATTTTCAATTAAAATAAAATCAAACTACATAAGTTTTGTTTCATGATAAAACTACAATTTTACTTGATCATCTGAAGCGTTTTTTTCACCATTCAGTTTTTGTTTGCAGAGAACTGACATATGGAAGTAATCCGTTTTTACGGCTTTCAGTCTTAAAAGACTTATATATCCAATCAACATCTTTGTTTGAACATGTAGAATAAAAGGTTTTCATCAAAGCTTCCGTTTTAACGATTGTTCCTTTATTCAGAAATGGAAACCACGAATATGAGAAGCAGTTGCAATTTGTCAGTCTGTTTTGGTGTTCGGATAGCTTTTTCTTTGAGCGTGTTCGCAACTTTTCAATTCATACAAGGTAGGTGTTCTCTCAACATTATTTAAATTTAACTGAGTTTTTTTATAGATACAGCGTCTTCAACAATTCGGCTTCTACAGTAGAAATAATGTCAAAAGTTAGTTGCAATACTCATGATGAGTGCTTTTAACTTAAAATAGCTTAAATTATAAGAATATGAAATATTTTAAAGATTGAAAATAAAATGTTGAAGAACCTACAGTTTTCTTGTGCTAACATGCACCATTATTAAGTCCAAGAAGGCTTATGTAAGATTAAAACAAATTAAGTTGACTCCTATTAGTTTTAAGCTATACATTTAAACTCTAATTAATCACACGTTTACATATCTAATGACGTTTTGATATGATTTTGATAGAATCTTTGTATTTTGTTTTTGGTATGTCCAAGGGCTTTAAATATAAAGTTATATTAATGAATATTTTGCATAAAATTGATGTTTTTTTCATATTCTTATCCCAATTGTCGGGGAAAGACGGAATCCGCCACCTTTGACTTAAATTTTACATAACATTTCCGATATTTAAGATATTCTGCTGACATTTTGTGACTTTTCCTAAAATTTACCGTAGAATATAGTTTCAGCTATTGTTTTGGGCTACGGTGTTATGCGTTTCCATGGTGATGGATTTTTAGAAAGGGTGTATATCACTAATTGTGTTTTTTTTTTCTTAAATTTTTCGTCAATTTTGAATTAAAAATGAAAACTGATAGTCACAAAGAAATGTTTTGAAAACTTATAAAAATAATTATTTTAAAATCTAATTAAGCTTTGTGACGTCATAGCTATTGTGCAATATTTTATCAACTCACAAAATTACTAATATTTTTAGTAATCTGAACGAATGGAATTTTGACGAGTTTCCTATGCTTTGCGAATTCGTTTTTTTCCACTTTCAATCGCAAAAATAATTTGGATAGATTCATCAAAAATATTTTTGTTCTTCGGCCATAGTTAGTAAAAGAAAAAGAAAACAAATGGCGGTTACAAACATAATCAATAGACAATTTTTGTTGTAAAACATTGATATTATTATAAAATTTGACGCGTTTCGTATGCGGCAACATACATCTTCAGAAGGGACGGTTGGATTATTACATACCAGTACCTCTCTTTATTTTTTAAAATACGGTGTGTAATAATCCAACCGTTACTTCTGAAGATGTATCGGCCGCATACGAAACGTCAAGTTTTTTAATATAATGATACTATATATAATAAAGGCTTGTTAAAAATATTACATAGATAAAATATACGTTTTCGACTATTTTTCGACTAATAGTAATAGTTGAAAACGTTTATTTTATCTATGTAATATTTTTAACAAGCTTTTATTATACATATTTATATATCAAAAACTTTTAAGCGAAATTATTATGTTATAATATAACTGTTTTACAACAAAGTTGTCTATTGATTACGTTTGTAATCGCCGTTTGCTTTCTTTTTCTTTTAGATTGATTCGTTTGAAATCTGGTAAAGAAAGATAAATATAAGTATTATGATAACTTAGGCCTAGTTCAAACGTCGAACTTATCATGTGCCGAGCTTAATACGCATTAAGTTCGATAAAAATCGATCATACTTCCACCTTGGTTTCAAACGTCGAACTAAATAGGTCGAACTTAATTACCAACGGCGAGCATT